>JAXCGZ010017258.1:0-5000 GCA_037179515.1 Halocaridina rubra | reverse complement strand
TGAGAGAGGGTTCCACCCAGCCATATAAACCCTTCTTATAGACATAAGCGTTACATAAGGTCTTAGCATCAGAGATGAATATATAATTGTCCGTTTACCCTATGAATGACCCATTGTAATTGGGTTGGGGAGATGGCCGGGGGACCTGTAGTGACCTCATCCCCAATGAGGTAAGATGGGCGAGATGTGATGAATTGGATATTCAGTGAATGAGGTATGCACCTTGACTCGGCCATCCCCTTTATTACAATGGGGGTTACGGTCATTGTATGTGTGTATATGCATTTTGCAGATATAATGGAGTATTTTTCCAGAGACCGTGAAAATATGCCTTAAGAAATTTCTCTGAACTCATCAGAAAGGAATTCAAAACGTCAACACTATGCAAAAAGCAGTTTCAAAAAGATCATTGTTTACTCTGCATTGAAATCTCAGCATCAATTTAAAAAAAAAGATAATAATAATAATAATAATAATAATAATAATAATAATAATAATAATAATAATAATAATAATAATAATAATAATAATAATAACTATTATTATTATTATTATTATTATTATTATTATTATTATTATTATTATTATTATTATTATGACAGTAAGAATAGTAATAATAATTATAAAAATATGCAATAATAAAATACGCTGAAACCATCAAAGGGAATTCAAAATGTCAGCATCAAACAAGTCTTTTAAGCAGATCACTGAGTATTTTGAACTGGAAGTGTATCCTGAGTTCAATAATAATAATAATAATAATAATAATAATAATAATAATAATAATAATAATAATAATAATAATAATAATAATAATAATAATAATAAGAACAACAAGAATTTACAATTATTATTATTATTATTATTATTATTATTATTATTATTATTATTATTATTATTATTATTATTATTTTGGATTCAGTGTTGGGTTGCTTGTGAGATAAAATCTTCACGAATTTGGATTTTGAGAAGGGCAACTGTCACCAAGTAATATATATATATATATATATATATATATATATATATATATATATATATATATATATATATATATATATATATATATATATATATATATATATATATATATATATATATATATATATATATATATATATATATATATATTTATATATATATATATATATATATATATATATATATATATATATATATATATATATATATATATATATCTACCTTGGCTGTTTCCCCCTTTAATTGGGGGGTAGCCGACATCAAGAAAGGAAAACAATAAGGGGATTACTGTGCCCTGTGGTGGCGGGCACAACATCAAAGAATAGCCTCAACGTATTCCCTGCGTGTCGTAAAAGGCGACTAAAAGTGGACGGGGCGGGGGGACTAGGAATCCCCCCCCTTGTATCAACCTCCTGCGAGACGTCATATATATATATATATATATATATATATATATATATATATATATATATATATATATATATATATATATATATATATATATATATATATATATATATATCTGTCTGTCTGTCAATTATTTCCATTTCAGATGACTACTTTGCCCTCATATACTCCGTAACTTTTATTGTATAGGATCAAATTCTAAAAACATAAATGCAAGATAAATGACGTAAGAAAACGTAGTATTTACCTCACCCTTTCATCTTTTTTTTTTTTTATTGGATATAAAGTTATGTACTGTGGTGGACGGGTGTAAGGGGAGTTGCCATGTGATGAAGCGGTGGGAGTAAACTAGCTGCTGCTGTCGGGTCTCATTATAGAATATCCTTGCCCGCTTACCTTGTGGGTGACCCAAGCAGGGTGGAAGGGGGGGAGACGTGGCAACCCTCTATCCCCAAGGAGCTGAGAGGAGTGGTTGAGGTGTGTGTATGGATCGTGGTGAATGCGCGTTTCTTGGCTTGGCCACCCCCCTTAAAGGGGGAATAAAGCATGTGTATATGTATGAAGGGGTGTGAACGCTACCTACAAGGGTTACGCAATCGATACTTAGTGAGCAAGTGACAGCCAGAAATAAAAGCTTGCTTTAAGTGATGGAGATTCTTTTTTTATAAAGTCATCTCTCGAAGATGTAGTCTCCGTGGCAAAATGGTAGAGTCTGCGACTCTGAGGCGGCAGGTCGAGGGTTCGCGCCCCGTCACGAACTGAGGTTAGTAAGGGCATACACTCAGGGTAACGATTACATCTGCCAAAACAAGTCCTTCGTAAGAAGGCAACCGTGCTAGCCCTTAGTAGAAAAGGGAGTTCGTGACGTAAAACCGAATCCATCCAATCCATCTCTCGAAGATACTGTGAAGGACAGCGGTGTTGCTTCTTTGGGCGTAAATTCGTGGAAGTTTCAAGCTAAATAAAGCTATCTAGTTTTAATTAAAAAGTTATATATGCATGTATCTTTTTTTTATTTTTGCTCATTTATTTATTATTTTTTTAAATATTCATTTATGTTTTTATTATTTTTATTTATTGTAATTACACTCTTTTCCTCAAGACTGTAAATAAATTAAGTTTCTTTGTTGCAAAACATCAGACTAACAAAAAAAAAATCGTTTTTGTCTCTCCTACACATAGTTCTTCTTGTCTGTCCGCATCAGTCTTCGAAGGGACAGACAATAGGCAAGAGGAAGACAATGAAATTGATAAATACATCCTATGCAATATGCAAATGGAAGGTTAAACACACAAACACCTCCTTCCTTAATATGAATAATGAATAAATAGATAATTATAGACAATTCAACTCATTCTAAAGCAACACCCAAACATCCAATTTGAATGCTTTTGTCCCCGTGCAAGCAATGTAAAGGCTAAACATTTAATATGCCATTACACACACATACACACATATGCGAACATACACACACACACACACACGCGCGCGTACGCAAGAAGGCCCAAGCTTGAATACTCAATAGTAGGAGCAGAACTTCAAGAGACAGCGAATAAGAGAGATATAGGAGTTAATATACTGGCAGATTTTTCTCCAGAAATGCATATAAATGGCATAGTAAGGGCAGCATATGCTTTCTTCGCAAATGTAAGGGTAGCCCTCAGGCATATGGACATGGAAATATTCAGAAATATTTATGTAACCTATGTGAGATCAAAGCTTGAATATGCAGCCCCCTTTTGGAATCCACACTTGAAAAAGCACGTAGTCAAGCTGGTAAAAGTTCAAAGACATGCCACGAAACTGGTGCCAGAAATACGCAATCTCAGTTATGATGAGAGGCTGAGGGAATTAGAAATACCATCATTCGAAGCTAGAAGAATGAAGGGAGATATGGTGACGGTATTTAAATTCCTTCATGGTTATGATATAGTGGATAGGGGTTGATATTTTGATATGGCTGGCACTAGAACTAGAGGTCATAGTTTGAAGCTTCGTAAGAAAACTTCTTTGCAGGATGTAAGGAAGTACTTATTTAGTGTAAGAGTAGTTGATTGGAATTCGCTGAGCGAGGAGGTAGTTAATGCAACTCAATCCATAGTTTTAAGGACAAGTATGATAAGTATCACTAAGTACAAAAATGGAACCGACCAAGAGGAGGGGAGTTACGAGCTTGGGGCACTGTCCTGTAAGCACAGTTAGGTAATTGCAATTATGTAATATCACACACACGCATACACGCACGCATGCACGCACGCACGCACACACGCACGCACGCACGCACACACATATACATACATACATACATACATACATGCATACATACATACATACATACATACATGCATACATACATACATACATACATACATACATACATACATATATATATATATATATATATATATATATATATATATATATATATATATATATATATATATATATATATATATATATATATATATAAGACCAACTAATAATGTTCTTTGTAATATTTGTATCCTTCAAAAGATAAATGTTACCTCATAAATTTCATCATAAAAGTGTAAAATATGAGACGGTAAACAAAAGCCGGTTATGAGGCAAGACAGTGAGGAATCTTTCCCATCTCCCTTTGCACACCTGGAAAGGCAGGTAGCCCTCCTTGGCCAGCCTCGGCGGAAAGGCAAAAATATCATAATGTTGGTCCATTGCCACATGTACAAGCTATCATGAAATTCGTTCTAAATATGTAGATAGTAGGTAAATATCTATCGTAGGATTTTCTCTACATATGTAGATATTAGGATATCTGTCTATTAGGCATAAATTTTATATTAATATTGCATAGTCATATTTAAATAATCACCTTCAATAAGTAGCTATGGCTCTTTGCTATTTTTTATTTTTTATGCATAATAGGGTTTTGATCTTTTAATAATAGCTCGAATGTCATACTGCTGCTACCAAGCCATGTATAATATCCACCTAGTTTCAATGTTGCAATTGTGGATATCAGAAGTGTTGGTTTATGTGAAAGTTGTGTTCCAAAAGAGGGATTGTGAGTTTTTTAATTACCACTTGCATCTGTCTAGCCCAAAACCATCCTTGGCTATCCCACTGGGAAAAGTGAAACTGCCATATTGGCTCTTATACAATCAGATTAAAGATCATATATGTTGGTTGGTTGTTGAAAAGATCATGCTAAGCATGTTTGCTCTACTAATGCAGTCGCTTCCTGGAAATCCACTGGTAGTCCTAGAACTGCACATGTCATGTTTGTAGGTGTATGGATATACGTGAAGATTTAACTCAGTTTTGTGTCTACTGGATGATAACAATCTATGCGTGTTGCTTGTACATTTCCACAAGCTTCTACCATGCATGCTCAAGCTGCACTGCACAAACCAGTTTGTGCAGTTCACTCGCGCATTTTGAATGAGTGTGTATGAGGGCCTTTAGGGACAATCGTTGTATATATACAACCAGTTTGTGCAGTTCATTTGCAGATTTTAACTGTGTATTGGGGCTTTTAAGGGTAATCTTTGCATATATAGATAATGGGATTTTAACTCTCAGTAATTGTCTTGAATACGTTATTGCTGTTACAGAACTCATGTTATTGCTTTCT
>JAXCGZ010017257.1:20000-92852 GCA_037179515.1 Halocaridina rubra | reverse complement strand
ACTTTATATATAAAATTTACTATGTTATTTGTTATTGTTTGAAAATTAGTCCGTTGATTATTGGCCATTGTGTTTCTAGAAATAGGAGATTAAGTATTGAAAATTAAGTATATTGCCTAGAAGTATGCTGTTGATTTTTATTTTAAATAATGCAGTCATATCAGAATTAAACTTTATTAGCAGTAATATCCAAAGTATGTCAAAAATACAATATGACCAAAGAAAATCCTTCTTTAAGCTAATGAATGAATTGCAGTAATGATAACATGTACCTTAAGCAAGAACTCACATAATTGTGTAATACGTAGATTCTTGATGACGCTTTATTGAAGACTATCTTGTAAAGATGGCCTTAAGAGTTACATAATGGGAAAATTCTGTAGAAATTGGGCTCTGGACATCGTGTACCAGAGCAGTGATATCCATGAGATCCCAAACTCCCCATCTATATACTTGGCATAGTGCTGATGTATAAATTGACACTGCTTTGAGCATGTGAAATGGCCTGTTGAGTAAAGATAATTGGGAAGGGATCTTAGGGGGGCAAAGAATATTTAGAGCATCCAAATGAACTGTAAAGGAGAGGGAGTCCCTCCTGCAATCAGAGTTATCGTTCTTTGCAAGAAAAGCAAATATGAGGCAAGGTTAAATTTGTTTTTGCAAGAAGGATGCAAAAAGGCTGATCATTCCTGAGATTTTAATGCTTGTCAACTTCTGCCTCCAAAGCACTACCCATCTTGGTAGAAATAGAGAAAAAACTAAAATTCATGGACTGCAGAACTTAATAAGGAAAATTGTTAGGAATAAGGTTTGGAAAATCTATTCTTTAAAAAAAAAAAAAAAAAAAGGACCAGAGAAGAAAATATGTCGAGAGAGAGAATAACCATATAAGACTGATGAGAGACATTGTGAATGTAAAAGGAGTTAAAAAGAATCTAAATTATTTCGTAACGGCAGAGGTGGAACGTGTTAACTGAAGGAGGAGGAATATTTTGGTAGTCTGGGAAGAAAAAAGAGGAAAATAGCATCATACGCACACCCAAACATATAGGTAAAACCAGAGACAGCATTCTCTTCAAAATACATGTCACTTAACCAGTTAGTGTGCACTGGATTCCGGAGATATTTTTGGACTTAACAATGATGCAGTTGTCTTGCTAGCAAGGATGAGGAGGCCAGTGAGAGATAAGGAGCTCTGCTCTTCCCTGAAAGTTTTTCAAGACTGATAAAGCTCTCAAAATTGGAATGCATGATGTAAGATAGTAATTTTTCCCCTTCTAGAGAGTACAGTCATGAAGAAAGATAAACAGCATAGCCTATGTGACCTTCATTTAAGAGACAGGGAAAGAGAATGGTGTACTTGTATAGGTTTTGTCATTGTCCACTCTGATATTATCGATTTTCATCAAAAATGGAATCTTCTAAAAAAAGGAGAACTCGAATGTTGAAAAAACTTTTTTGTGATGGTTTAGTAATTGTATCTTAAGTTTACTGTTATTAATTTCACTGACATTCAAAGGAAATTACAGAAACTTCTGGTTTACTAAAACCTTAGAAGGTGCCACAGGACTCGTAAGTCCATGATTTATTATTATAACCCATTGCTATTTCAAACCCTTATAAAACAGAAATATATAACATATACATCATTCAGTAGAAGTCATGGCACTGAAAACAGAAACTACTGAATATTGATTTGCAGATGGTGTTTGTTTTTGCTTTTATTTTTTGTCAATGTGTATCATGACTTAGATCGTGTTTAAATGGTTTAACTAGATGTTGCTGGTTGAGAAAGTATTATCAGATATATTTCGTAGCCATTGTAAAATGTTTTGTAAGATTAGATAGCTAGACTTAAGTAGTTTGGAAAGACAACCCAGATATTCGTGATCTTTTCTAGAGGCAGATAATATTACGGCTTTGATATGTGAGTAATAGTGTGATGCAGTACTTTGTACAAAAAATAACATTCATATTATCAAGGATATATAGATGCTGATTTGACCATTAGTTCCAGTTTTCTATGCACTAATTGCTTGCTTCGAAAAATTTCTAGAGCTATACTAGTTCCACTTGCGAATGACTTGAGAGCTTCATATTTAAATGACTTTTACCTTGAGCATATACTTTATAAGAAATCTCGTATTTCTTTGTAGTAATTATGTGTTTTAAGAAATATATTCCTAAATTTCATGTAATGTGAAACATCTCCAACTTCCTTTGGATATTTTTCTATAAAAATATTTTTTTACAGTTGGCCCCGGGCACCCATAGGTGCCCGTGTCCGTGCCTTACTGGGGTGGAAATGACCTTGCGGGTTCGTGGATGTCGAGGAGCTCAACCTTGTCCATGTGGGAACGACCGAAATCAAGCATCTTCTCAAGGTCTCAGCCCAACTGTTGCTGTTGGCTCCCCTCCATCATCTGGTCATCAGGGAAAGGCTGATACCTTTTTATCTGTAGCTGCTGCAGCTACGGCTACTTCATATGTAAATAGCAGCATTCCCCAGCAGAGCTTACTAGCAGCTCCTGTTTGCCAGCCCTCACGTCCTAAACCAAGCTCTCTCACTCGCTCTCATTCGACTGCTTCGGGACGTGTACTTCCTAGCTCACATCTCTTGGATCACTTGGGATGTAAGGGAGTGTCTGGCCCTCGTGTAAGTATTCTTTCTCCTAAGGGACACGAAACCGCAGATGTACCTAGGCCAGCAGCTCGCCTGTCTTCCAGGTCTTTCTCACATGGATGCCACTCAAGTAGACAGGGAGCCATAAACAGAATATCTACCAACTCATTCACAAGTAAACGAGAGCGCGAGCCCTGGTCCTTGGCAAACATGCCCAAAAGACCGGGTCGATTTTCTAGCAGACGTAATCGATCTACCAATGCTAATGCTCACGCCACAGCGGGTCATTCTTCCCTCAAGCATCGGTCTCATACTTCAAACAGCCATCCAGACTTCCGTGAGTTCCGCTTCTGACCTTCACAACCTTGGAATTATCTGTCATCCCTTCTCAGGGTCATCACTTGCAGCAGCAATAATATAGATAGCACCAGCAATAGAGCACTTGTTGCACCTGCTCATAATGCAGTTGCTGCAACAGCTATTGGTGCCATTGTTGCGGCAGCATGTATAATACCACATAGGTTTTCCCCAGTTTTATCGTCTTTCTTATATTCAATATCCAGACATTATTCTGAAGTGTCTTATGTGTTCATGGTTGTGAGATTCTTTTGTTTCTGAAGGTCATTGTTTGAGAATGCATGACCATTAACTGTATTTTAAAAGATTCAATACTATTAACATCTTGGAATCAGTTGTAAGGAATGCTCAACACTGTGTTAGTGTACATATGATTTTGTTGCCCTTTGATTGCTTGAGAAAAAATAATTTATACAGTACTGTTCCTCATACATAGCAACTATTTAAACTGGTAATTCAGAAGAATTTTTCAGACTTCAAGTAGTTGGACTGTCTGCCTTGAACGGCACTCCTAGCTTACGAAACTGAATGCCCTTTGCTCATTAAACCTCAGTGGACTTAATAAGCAAACCTAAAAAATATAAGTGTAAGGTCACAACGTTACCAATTATATTTCCTCTTACCATAGAAAATATTTTACAGAACTATTACAGATTAATAGCCTCAGCATTCGATAAAAAAGATAAAACAGTGCCTAAAGTGAAATAACTTTATTTCAGTGGTATGTAGATGGTGCTATTAGTTCTTGATCTAAAAAAATTCTATTTATGCACATGGTTTTATTTTGAAGAAATTTATCACTTAAGATATCTTTTTTTGTGATAGCTGCCCGTACTGTATATGTGATATAACGAAGTGAGTTTTACTTTTGGTTATTTCCATATTAATTACACCTGCGAACCGATTATATAAACACTTGAATACCAACTTTTAATTAGTGAATTTTGCAATATTGTATTTTAAGTATCACATTTGACTTTACTAATATTGTTTGATAAGAGTAAGATCTTTTTCTGAATATTGCAATACTGATTTACTTATCACTTTAGATTTTACTTATATTTTTTGATAAGAGTATTATATATATGCATTAAGCACTTAAGGCAAGTCATATCTCAGACACAAATTTATTAGCATTTCACATTCAAAGGCAATATTATTTCTTTTTATATAATCAGGGAAAAATCCTCATCCAAATATTATTTCTTTCTAAATAATTTATGGCACAATAATATGGTTGATTCAGGACCTCACAGTAAGGTGTTCGCATCTACCATTTGCCAATGAGTCATCAAACATCTGAAACTTTACACTGGAGTCCTTCAAGGATCCATCGTATCACCCACACTCTTCCAGCTACACATGTATGATCCACCCGCACTACACTTACTTCAAGTACACTTTCCTTTCTATGCAGATGACATAATACTCACAAGTACATATCAAATCATAAACACAACTGCATACCACCTCCAACTCTACCTCAAGACTCTACACAGTTGGCTTATTACAGACTTAAATTACCACGAGCCAAAGCAACAGTTACTTTTCTCAATTTGGACAGCAGAACTTCGTCACATCCCACGCCTTACCATATACAGTACAACATCCCCCTAACACAAATTAAAATCCTTAGTATATCAAATGATACATCTGTGTTATTTAAAGAACCTATCACCGAGATCAGAAACAAACTGATACCAATATTTAATGCCTTCAGAAAGCTTGCCTGTACAACATTCATACACAACAAAGAAATAGCTACCATAGTAAACACACAGTATGTACGCTTAGTATTGACATATGCAAGCCTTTCTTGGACTTCTGACCTCACTAAAACACACCACAAAATCCTACGGACTCTACAATACAAAGCCCTAAAATTAACCACAGGTTGCACAACTACTGCACCTATAGACCACTTACACCAGGAAACCAAAATGATGCAGTCAAAGACAACCTCGATATGGAAGGGACACAGGTACTTTCAGTAGCCTCCACAAACCAACTTTACCATGTACATTTCTTGGCAGAACACACATCAAGGGATATTAAATGAACGCCTAGCACACTATGTCACACAGATAAAAAAACTGAAAGCATTATGAATGATAGGTTGTAGGGCGTTTAGGTAATCACCAGCCCTCCTGTTTCCACCTGATGAGGTTACTAATGCTCGTTTACCACGTGATGAAGTGTCTAGGCTTTAGTTGTTTGATCTGAAAGCAGAACCATCCCTGACTGCAACCCACAACGATTACCTAGCCATCAGATACCAAATTTTACTGCTAGGTGAACAGTAGCAATTTGGATTAGAGAAACTTTCCCAAGTGCTTCCTCCTTGCCTAGGACTAGAGCCCAAGATTTCTCGTAGTGAGCTGAGTGTACTAACCGACCAGGAGATGGGTTCTTTTCCGTAAGCATAATTAGGTAAATACAGATACTATCATCTTTTCCACCTCACCCACCCCAAACCTGCCTTTGCACTCATATTTACATCAAGCTAACTTGCTGTTCCATCCATGCATTCGGTGATAACATAGCTGTATACATTCTCGTGATATCCATCCATCTGTAATCCTCCCTTCCCCATGAGAACAGAGTCTACCTGCAAGGCTGCAAAGTGGGCACCACCCAACCTTTCTGGGCTATCAGAAGAGACTGGATGGTTCCGTCGATGACACCTGTCCAAAATATAACACATCACATTAAATTTAGCACATTAAGGGAGACTCCACCCTACACATCTACATATTCCAACTAAACACACTGAGAGCTGTGGGAAAGCCCAGGATCGGCTATGGCCTGCCCTAGGAAGTCGGAGCTGTCCAACCAGGCAGCCTAAGGAACGCCAATAACGAATACAAATTAGCAAAACTTGATTTGACTATATTGTTAGGATAAAGTTATATTTTCTAGTCGTAATCATAGTTACTGATATTATTTCATTTATATATTCATTCTTTAGTAATATCCCTCGTCTTATCCATGAATTACCATTTAGAGATACCCACATTCCATCTTCATATCATTTTGCCCTAATTACATTTGTTTCATCCCTGTAAATTCTTACAAACCTGTCTCCCGATTATTTTCATTATCTGCCTCTGCAGTAATTCCTCTTCTTCCCCACCCACTTGTTCTTTAAAAAAAATAAGTAGCTGTTTGGATTTGTGTATCGTGAGAGTAATAGGAGTAAAATAAACCAATAAAAGTCCACTCTTATTCCTTAGAAATTAATACCATTTAGTTTGTTTTTTTGACATATTTAAGAGTACTTGAAGTGTTATTTTATGGATTTTCTACCTCGTCATGTATAACATATTGATGTTACGAGGTTACATTGCAGAATAATAAGTCTAGCAGAATATAAAAACTGCAATGATACGTAAATTAACTTCTAGCTCTCAGTAGAATTTTTTTTCCAGCATTATAGATGCCTTGTATCAGTATTTTGTACATATCAGAATGTTCACTACCTAGTATAATTTTGCTTTTGTGATGCCCTTTGAGACAAATGGCACAGATGTGATTCAGATTTACCCTTCAGGAATAATTTTCTCTAATAGTAAGGTTGTGCTTGTGATACGGAAGAGCTATGGAAGGACATGTGCACATATTAATGTAATATATATGGGTATTTTTACACATGCTTTTAAGCAACATGAAAAGTTTTTTCTGGTTGTTGAAATAATCATTTATTGTATAGTGTACAGCAAATAAACCAATATATAGCATTGTTTACATCAATACAAGTAAACGTGGTAAATGAATTCTTAGCAAATATTATATACTGTACTCTTGTAGAATCATTGCCTTATAAAAGTAAAATACATATTGTCATAGTTAACAGAATTAATTATATGAATTATGCACTTTTTCATAAGGTATAATATAGGTAAAGTATTAATGCCATGTGCATACTAGTTACAAATAAATAAAATTGTATTATGTAGAATCTACTCATCATTTGGCTTTATATTAGGGGTATTAGGTTTGATGGGGGGTTGGGACATAAAGCTGTATATTGACATAACTACCTTATGTAAATAGTTTATACATCACAATTAAGCTTTTTGCTAGTAGCTATAAGGTTAACCGACAGCTCCCTAGGAGATTTTACTAGATTCATGTAAATTGTGCTTTTGCTCCAAAGAATTTTTCTTGGATCCGTCCTCCCTGTTCATAGCTTATTCTGTGGTTGGCTGTAAGTGTTCAGAAAGCCAAAAAAATTCTACCTTGATAGTTAAGGAAATTCCACCTTGATAAATCATGATTTGATGTTTATTCTAATTTCTTTTATTATAAACTTCTGTACCAAGTTGACATAGACATACCTCATGAAAAGCTTTTATGGTATCAAGTCCAGCCAAGTCGATTTGTTTTTCTTTATTTTTTCAAATGTTCATGTACAACATAAAAGTCGTGGTATTTTGTTGTTAATGATGTATGATTTTGTTCAGCACAAACTTACTTTTAACTGGAACTGAGGTAAAATATGAAATGAAATATGTAAAAGCATTTATTTATTTATTTAATAATTTTACATCTCATACGTTTGTGCTGTTTTTAAAGGCTTGTCATGTGCTCGTAATTGGCAAGCTGTTAGTTACTAAATAAGTATACTGTGCTTGTATGATACAATGACTTTATTTATTGGAAGATATACAACGTTAGTAATATGTTAATTTATACAGCCATTACAGTATTTCCTTCTAATAAAAAATATTTCTCATACTGTTGTTTATGCATATATGCCCACAAAATATATTCTCCACCGTTCTAATGATTTTATTTTTACTTTAATGCCACCAAACATTCAAATATGAATTTGTTTAAAGAACTGTTTTATACCCATGCGCCTTTGATTAATGTGATTACCTAATTGTGATTACCTAATTGTGTTTACGGGAAAGAGCCCAAAGCTCGTATCTTCCCGTCTCCTCATCGGTTCCATTTTAGACTTAGTGATACTTATCGTACCTGTCCTTAAAACTATGGATTGAGATAGCATTAACTACCTCCTCGCTTAGCGAATTCCAATTATCAACTACTCTTACACTGAAAAAGTATTTCCTTACATCCTGCAAAGAAGTTTTCTTACGAAGCTTCAAACTATGACCTCTAGTTCTAGAGCCAGCCATATCGAAATATCGATCCCTATCCACTCTATCATAACCATGAAGGAATTTAAAGACTGTCACCATATCCCCCCTTACTCTTCTAGCTTCGAGTGATGGCAAGTCTAATTCCCTCAGTCTCTCATCATAACCGAGATTGCGTATTTCTGGCACCAGTTTCGTGGCATGTCTTTGAACTTTTTCAAGCTTAGCTATGTGCTTTTTCAAGTGCGGATTCCAAAAGGGGGCTGCATATTCGAGTTTTGGCCTCACATAGGTTACATAAATATTTCTGAACATTTCCTTGTCCATGTGCCTGAAGGCTACCCTTACATTTGATAAGAATGCATATGCTGCCCTTACTACGCCATTTATATGTATTTCTGGAGACAAATCTGCCAGTATGTTTACTCCTAGATCTCTCTCATTTTCTGTCTCTTGAAGTTGTACTCCAGCCACCGAGTAGTCAAGCTTGGGCCTTCTTGCACTTGTACCCATTCTCATTACCTTACATTTTGAGGTATTGAATTTCATTAGCCACTTTTCTGACCACTCATGCAGATTATTTAGATCCTCCTGAAGTTCTCTACCATTGTTCTCGTTTTTTACTTTCTTCACAATCTTTGCATCATCTGCAAACATATTCATGAATGAATTTACAGACTCTGGTAGGTCATTTACATATACAAGGAACAAAAGTGGCCCTAAAACTGAACCCTGTGGAACTCCACTACTAACTCTTCTCCATTCAGACACTGAGTGTCTTACTCTAACCCTCTGTTCCCTTCCTTCTAAGTAAGTTTTTATCCATTCCAAGACATTTCCACCTATTCTAGCCATTGATTGCAGCTTCCTAATAAGTCTCCCATGTGGAACAGTGTCAAACGCTTTCTGGAAGTCTAGGAATATGCAATCTGCCCAGCCCTCTCTTTCCTGTAAGATTTGGCTTACCTCATCATAAAATTCTAATAAGTTTGTTACTGTTGATCTACCTTCTCTGAAGCCATGTTGCCTCACTGACAAAAAGTTGAAGGATTCCAAGTGAAGAGAGATATGTTTCCTTAGTAGTTTCTCCATAAGTTTGCAAACTATGCTGGTCAAGGAAACTGGTCTATAGTTCAGAGCCGTATCCCTCCTTCCCTTTTTGAAGATAGGTATCACATTTGCTTGTTTCCAGCATCTTGGAATCTCCCCCGACTCCAGTGACTCCTTAAATATGATACTTAGTGCCACTGATATTGTGTTTGCGCATTTTTTAAGCACATGAGGGGATATGTCATCAGGACCTGTAGCTTTATGAACATCTAAATCCATCAGCGCCTTGCATACCTCTGTGGCTGTAAGGTTGATGTTCTCTAATACCGGCCTTTGAGCTTCTATCACTGCAATCTGAGGGGGTGGGGTATTTTCTACTGTAAATACTGACTGAAACTCCTTGTTCAATTCTTTGCAGATCTCTTCGTCTGTCTCAGTGATGCTTCCATCCGCTCTCTTTAGCCTTAAAACCTGTTCTTTTACCTTCAGTTTTCCTCTGATAAGCTGTGGAAAAGCTTGGGATTTTCTTTAGCCTTCCTGGTGATGTCCCTCTCATAATCTCTCTCTGCCTCTCTCCTTTTACTTAGGTAGTCATTTCTTGCTCTTTTGTAGGTTTGCCAGGCATTTATGTTTTTTCTCCTCCTATACCTTTTCCAGCATTTGTCTCTCCACTCCTTAGCTCTTTTACACCCATTATCGAACCATTTCTCTCTGGCATGAATTACACCTACTTTGGTGACAGGTATGCAGCAATCTACTATCTTCCCATATTTCTCACAAAAGATGTCATACATTTCTTGTACAGATTTGTTGTAAAATAAGGTTCTCCAGTCAATAACTGCAAAAAGCTCATTCATTTTGATGTAATCTCCTTTCGGATAGTTCCTCCTCATGTCCTCAGTGCCTCTACTCTCAGGAAGAATATCTTCAATGATATACTCCATCAACAACACACAGTGGTCACTCTTTCCAATTGGTGGTTCATACTCAATATTTTCAATATCCAACACATTATCTGTGAACACTAGATCAAGTAGTGATGGCTCATCCCCACCCCTGGCTCTTGTTGGTTCCATTACATGTTGGTGTAGGAAATTCCCTTGTACGCAATCTAGGAATCTTGCCCCAAATGAGTCCTCACCACTGTGTGGGTCAAGATTTATCCAATCTATCTCTTTATGATTAAAGTCTCCCATAATCAAAATCCTACATTTTTTCTCCCGTGCCATGTTAACAACTGAGTTTATGACTTCAATAGTACCTATATGACTTTCCTCATAAATTTCAAGCCTATTTTGGTTCCTTGGTGGGTATACAACAGTTATTATAATGCTCTCTGACCCAGTATTTATGCGAGCAACAAGAAATTCCCTGAACTCACTTTCTATAGCCAAGTTTATTTCTTCAACTTGAATCCTCTCACTTATGAGCAGTGCTATCCCTCCACCAGTCCTCTCACATCTTTCAACCCTTAGTATTCTGAAGCCCTTAGGAAAAACTGTGACACTGTTTATGTCCTCACTCAACTTAGTCTCTGTAATTGCTACTATATCTGCCTTACTGTTGTGAATCCTATCTTTTAATTCTACTGCCTTACCAGCTAATCCATCAGCATTTGTGTATAACAATCTTAATGAGGCCCCATGTATACACTTAACAATGATTAGTGGAGTGCTTTCAGTATTTTGTGTGTTTTTTTTATTTGTAGTATCGTATATTGTTTCTTCTCAGTGATATGTAAAAGAGTAGAGCTGTGCTCACAATAGAAGTCATTGAACTTGGTTACTGCCCTCTGAGTGACCCAAGCAGAGTGATGGTGGGTATTGTGGGAACCCCTCAACCCCAAAGAGCTAAGAGCAGTGCTCAAAGTATATTACCTTCAGGTGAATGTGTTCTTTGACTAGGCCACCCCTCTTACTATGGGAATTTTTATCATTATGTAAGTGAAGGATTACAGCATCCTGTGATAAGAGCATCTTCCTTGTCAAAGGGAACATGGATGGTAGAGAAGAGCACTGAGATAGGGTAAACAAACCAAGCGCCCATAAATCTGCAGTCACCCAAGATTACCTATTTGTGTTCTACAAAAAGTTATTTCCTGTTTTAATTTTCTGAAGCTATTATAAATAATAGTTATGTTAAAGTATTTTGTTTAATAGTTTAGTTACACTTCTTTCATATTAATTTTGATCTTTTTACAGAGAAATGACTGATGTTTAAGCTTTAATCTGCAATTGGAAAATTGCTTGAATTGATATTACATTCTACAGGAATATTCATTATCATGAAGACACTGCTTGTGACATTCCAAAGGTAAGATCAAACTTATAACATGCTTCCATGTTTATGAATATATTGTATGCATCTCTTTTATACTTTAAACACTTCCAGGTATATTAAAATGCTGTAGATCAATCTCTAATACTTTTAGCACACTTCCAGGTATATAAAGTCACTGTAGATCTCTCTATATATTAACTTTAGTATCCATCTGCAATTGGGCAGGGAACTACGTCCCAATAGGGTATACTTTCCACTTTATTTGTTATTATCAGATCTATTAGAGTCCTAGAATTAGGGGTTATGCAGGTCGGCTTTGTCACTAATTGTGTTAACTTCAGTGTTGATCACCCTTTTCAATTTGTTATCTGCCGAGAGCAAGTCATCATTAAAGTCACCAAGTATGTACAGTATACGGGTTTATGGCACACAGTTATTTCTGAATGTTTCTAGCAGATGACTGAATGAACTGGAAGATGCTTTTGGGTGACGGTAAACACACCCTACAATGAAAGATGGAAGTTTCTGATACTGCACAGTGGTCCATATATCTTCGAGCTCTTCAGTTTTTCTAGACCTGTGGTTATTTCTGATCCACTAAGATAATTTCTAACGTAAACACAGAGCCCACCCCCTCAGCCATGGTCATTGCGAAATATTTTAAACTGTGGTATTCACATATTTATTTCAAGTTGTAGGAGGAAGCCAAGTTTCACTTATACAGAGGATATCTGTGTTGTAGTCTTTTGTTAGCATTATTTCCTCAAAATGAGAAGGGACTGAGCGATCACATGTACTAATGTTACATTCTTACCATGTTTCATCAGGGTGGTATCCGTAGTCATAGTTATAGTTTGTTCTTGGGTTTGTCAATAATTTGTTTCGACTGTGTGATTCTGCTGGAAATTCATCATCATAGTGTGTTCTGGGGATAGCCCATGGATCCTGGTGTCTGTACCTGCCATTGGATGGGTAACACTGATTTGAGTATGTGCCATGGTATGATCAGGGCTTCCCAAAGTTTGTATGCCTAAGTGAGTGTCTAGGGTTGTAAGAGCCATCTCTCCAGGAGAAGTCTCTTGAGCGTGGAGAGCGATAAATTTTTTATTGTGTCTCTTTCTGTAGTCTCGCGAAAATGAGATCTCTTCATAAGCTCTTTGCTGTTTATTCCGGTATGACTGTAGTTTGGGATAATTTGTAGATAACCCAGGTTGTGTCCACTGTTTGTCCCTGCGAAATGGCTGAACAATTGTGCCTGTAGGCCATTGATTCAGTTTGTAATCCACGTATTCAAATCCTTTCGATATCGTTTTTGCGAAGGAGACCCAATTTGGTTTGCGAGAAAGCTCCTTAATCAAGACTTCTTCAGAGGGAATGCCTTGATTTGTCAATATATTACGTATCTCTCTCTCAAAGGGGTTGCCAAGAATGCGAATATATATTTGAGCTGTAACCCTTGCACTTGCATTATTGGGTAACTGTGGCTGTGGGGGAGAGGACTTCGATGGAATGTTTTGTTTAGAGACTGCTTCTATTTTGTCTTTTCTGTTTTCTTTACTGTTTTGTAACTTATTGCTGGGTTGGTTATTTGTGCTGGATGGTGTAATTTGGTTGTCCTGGTTAGTGATAGTTGTTGTATTGTTAGTAGTGGAGAAGGGCTCTATATCTTTTCGCTGTATTGCAACCCTTTACCGGGTTGGTTATTTGTGCTAAAAAGAATCTTTTTCTGGTTAGTACCTGTTGTTGTGTTGTTAGGAGTAGTGGGGAAGGATGCTGTTGTTTCATCACTATTTTGTAACCTGTTACTGAATTGATTAGGTGCACAGTAGCAGGAGAGGAAGATAAAAAATCTGAGTGCTAAAGATCAAGGGGGTCATTGTAAGAGTGTCTCCTGTAGTGCATATAAATGGTATATTCAAGGTAGAATATGCTATCTTAGCAAACTTATGGTTGGCTAAGGGGTATATGTACAAAAATTTCAAAGGTATTTGAATCTCTTAAATGAGGCGCAAGTTGAATATGCAGCACCCATCTGGAAACCGGTCTTGAAAATTTGACTTATTAATAAATACTGTACATGAATTTCAAATACATATTACGAAGCTAGTGTTATGAAAAGACTAAGTAGCATCTTTGAAGAAAGACTGAAGGGGTTAGATTTATCACCACTTGCAGCCGCAATAAACAGGGGGGAATTATAGCTAATTTTTAATTCCTCTACGATATCGACTGAGCTAATGGGAAGCAATACTTTCATACTGGCAGTGCTAGAACTAGAGGTCATGGTTTGAAGGCTCCTATAAATACTTCTTTGCAGGAAGTAAGGATATATTTTTTAATGTAAGAATAGTTAAGTGGAATTCGATAGCCGAAGAAACTGTAAGCATTCTGAGTTTCAAGGAAAGGATATAACTAATGTTAATGAATGAAACAACCACCAGGAAGCAGGGTGTTTGGAGCATATGGGTCTTTCCCATGAACACAATTAGGTAAATACATATCATATTTAACGCTTGCATAGAGAGAGAGAGAGGGGGGGGGCTGCTTTAGTGTTTATCAGTAGAAGTTGCTTCTCCTCCGTAGGACAAACTCTTACAGTTGGGGAGAAAATGTAAAATATGTAAACTTCGAAGATGTAGCTCATGAAAGTAGATACGTCATATAATATTCTCTCTAGTTTAGGTTTTGAAAATCTGGAGGATGATGGAGCCTTGCAGCCTTCGAAAGCTCACAAACAAAGTCTTCAAGAAAATTATATTGAAGAATCAATTTTGGACAAGAGAATTATATACCTCGATGGGAGATGCTTCTCTCTACACTATCTTCAACGGGGATATTTGAAGCATAGAGTTTCTTTGAGACTTGTGTAAATTTTGCAGTCCTCTCTGATCCCATTCCCATGTATATATACAGGGGTCCTTGACTTACGGCACAGTTCTGTTCCTCATGACATATTGTAACGTAATTTTCCGTGTAAGTCAGAACACACCTAAATAAGCACCTATGTCACCCACCTTTGCTAATGCAGTAGTAAAGTTCATAATCTAAGACACAAAAACAACATTTCTGTTACATATGAAAACATAACTAGGACTAAAACAAGACAACAATTCCTTATATATATACTGTATATTCCTTACCTTTACTCCTATGGTTGACTTGCACACTGGAAGGGGCGTTGCAAGGGAGGGAGAGACAGGCTTATTGGGAGGAGGATGCTGGAAAGACTGGGGTAGGAGAGGCAGGAGAACCTGCAGCAGGTGCTGGAGATACTGGGGCAGGTGAGTCTGGAATGGCAGCTGAGGTAGAAGGCTCTTGCTTCTTGAAACAACATGCCAGACGAGTCTGGAAGGATGCCATCTTTTCCTACCAGATTTCCTGGTAACTGCACGGAATCCATGACACCTCTGGCGACATTAGTGTACCTGGCAGTGTTGGGGTCCTCGCTTAAACTTTTCCAACCCTTCCACTATCAGAGCAAAACCTTCTTCCTAGCCCTTGCTTGTAAATCTCTTGGGCTATGAGGTTAGTATTTCTTCCTCTTCTTCAATCATATGCTTCTCCAGTTGAATGAGATCCATTGCAGATAACTCCTCTCCATGAAATTTCAGCAGATCTGTTACATCATCAGCCCCACCTTCAACTTAAGCTCCTTACTCAGAGCAACAACGACATTCACATATTGAGGGGACACTTTCTTCCATATGCCTTTCAAGTCTGTCGCCTTAACTTCCTCTCAAGAATCAGCAATGTTCTTGACAGCTTGAAGAATGTTGTAAGACTTCCAAAATTCTCTGAGTGTCAAGTTCTTGTCCTTCTCAGTTGCCCTGAGAGCCATAGTGATTATCCTTTTGAGCTAGTAGGCCTTGAAAGGGTCAATAACACCCTGATCCATTGACTTTTAACAGGGCTGTGGTATAGGTGGAAGGTAAACCACCTTGACATTAGAGTGAAAGTTACCCAAATGGACAGGGTGACCAAAGGCATTGTCCAACACTAGCAGCACCTTAAAGGGCAGATCCTTAGAGACACAATACCTCTCCACTTCTGGCACAAAACAGTTGCTGAACCAGTCCTCAAAAATCTGAAGGGTTACTCAAGCCCTCTTATTCGACTTCCAGATGACAGGCAGTTGACCTTCCCAAATGCCCTTCAGTGCCCTTGGATTTTCTGCCAAGTACACCAACAAGGACTTCAGCTTGAAGTTGTCAGCAGTATTAGCCCCCAAAATCAGTCATTCAATCCTTGCTGATTTTACGGCCTGGTGCTGTCTTCTCCTCCTTGGCGATTTACGTGCGACTAGGCATACGCCTCCAGAACAAGCCAGACTCATCCACATTAAACAGTTCAGCACGATAACCCCCCTCCCTAATTATCTCAGCCAATGCACTAGCAATATCGCATGCTGATTTTTCATCATCACTAGCAGCTTCACCTTGTACCTTAAGGTTATGCAAATTAGCACTAGACTTAAAATGATAAAAACTCTCCCTTACTGGCCATGCTGTGTGACAACATATTCTTCTGCCACACTCAACAACTTGTTTTACGTGCGGTTCGTATTTACGACGCAAAGCACATAGGTCGAAAAAAGGATCTTTAATAATTTATGGGAGATTCATTGAAACAATGAAATATCATAAACTGAGGACCCTTGTATACATGTGTGTGTGTAATGACCTCTTTGTGTGCTTACGGAAAAGAGCCTCAAGTTCGTAACTTCCCGCCTCCTGGTCGGTTTCATTTTGTACTTAGCGATACTTATCAAGTTATCACACTTTTCCTTAAAGCTATGGATTGAATTAGCATTTTCTACCTCCTCGCTTAGCGAATTCCAATTATTAACTACTCTTAGAGTAAAAAAGTACTTCCTTACATCCTGCAAAGAAGTTTTCATACGGAGCTTCAAACTATGACCTCTAGTTCGAGTGCCAGCCATATCAAAATGTCAATCCTATTCACTCTGTCATAACCATTAAGTAATTTAAAAATCATCACCATATACCCCCTCATTTCCTAACTTCGAGTGATGGTAAGTCTAATTCCCTCAGCCTCTCATCATAACTGAGATTGCATATTTCTAGTACCAGTTTCCTGGCATATCTTTGAAAATTTTCCAGCTTAACTACGTACGTTTTCAATGTGTGGCGTGTGTGTAAGTACCTAAATATGCTTATGGGAAAAAGCCCCAAGCTCGTAACTTCCCGTATCCTGGTCGGTTCCATTTTGTACTTAGTGATACTTATCATACTTTTCCTTAGCGAATTCCAATTATCAACTACTCTTACACTAAAAAAGTACTTCCTTACATCCTGCAAAGAAGTTTTCTTACAAAGCTTCAAACTATGACGTCTAGTTCTAGTGTCAGCCATATCAAAATATCGATCCCTATGGATCGATATGCCACAGTACACCTCCTGTAAATTATGCGACCGAACTAATGCTAACACTCTTGACCACTATTGTCTTCAGTGCCCCGCAGTGAGAGATGTTTTACCACGAGGTCAGAACTTAATACAGATCTGCTCATTTTTACTTAATGATGACAACCTTGATGTTATTCTTGCTCGTTTTCCTCACTTTGGTGGCCATTAATTATATTGAATTATACATATATTTTCTGTATGTTGCTATATAATTCTGTTTGTGCATTCTGCGTTTCTCTGAGCTTTACTTTTGCATATAATGTACTCTGTGCTGCCATTCTGTGAGTTGTGTGTTAGTATGCAGCAATGTTTTATCAATATGTACACCTCCCTGTAAACCATGTTCAATTCTTGATTTTATATCCATTTGAAGCATTATTTGTATGAACTCATGTAATGTCTGACGCCTTGGCGCAATAAATTAATAAAATAAAATAATAATACCATATCCCCCCTCGTTCTTATAGCTTCAAGTGATGATAAGCCTAATTCCCTCTGCCTCTCATCATACCTGAGATTGCGTATTTCTGGCACCAGTTTCATGGCATGCCTTTGAACTTTTTCCAGCTTAACTACGTGCCTTTTCAAGTGAGCATTCCAAAAAGGGGCTGCATATTCAAGCTTTGGCCTCACATAGGTTACATAATATTTGAATATTTCCTTGTCCATGTTCCTGAAGGCTTCTCTTAAATTTGCTAAGAAAGCATATGGTGCCCTTGCTATGCATTTCTGGAGACAAATTGGCCAGTATGTTTACTCCTAGATCTCTCTTATTCTCTGTCTCTTGAAGTTGTACTCCTGCCCCCGAGTAGTCAAGCTTGGGCCTTCTTGCACTTGTACCCATTCTTATTACCTTACATTTTGAAGTATTGAAGTTCATTAGGCACTTTTTTGACCACTCATGCAGACTATTTATATCTTCCTGAAGTTCTCTACCATTGTTCTCGTTTCTTACTTTTTTCACAATCATTTTATCATCTGCAAACATAATAATGACTGAATTTACAGACTGGTAGGTAATTTATATATACAAGGAACAAAAGTGCACCTAACACTGAACCCTGTGGAACTCCACTACTAACTCTTCGCCATTCAGACACTGAGTGTCTTATTCTAACTCTCTGTTCTCTTCCTTCTAAGAATAATTTTATTCATTCTAAGACATTTCCACCTATTGTTGCCATTGCTTGCACCTTCTTAATAAGTCTCCTATGTGGGACAGCATCAAAAGCTTTCTGGAAGTTTAGGAATATGCAATCTGCCTAGCCCTCTCTCTCCTGTAAGATTCGGCTTCCCTCATCATAAAATTCTAATTAGTTTGTTACTGTTGATCTACCTTCTCTTAAGCCATGTTGTCTCACTGACAAAAAGTTGAAGGATTCCAAGTGAAGAGAGATATGTTTCCTTAGTAATTTCTCCATAACTTTGCACACTATGCTGATAAAGGAAAGAGGTCTGTAGTTTAGAGCCGTATCCCTCCTTCTCTTTTTGAAGATAGGTATAATGTTCTCTTGTTTCCAGGTCGGTGAGAAATTATAGGTTCAGGTAAAAAAGAATAACCCCAGGGGGCTCTCGAGGTAAAAGTTTCATTCAATATCTATACATTCCCATCACAGTGATGGAGAGAGATAAGGGGCCAATATTAGTATAGCAGAATTGTTTTGCCAAGTATGTAAAATATTAATGTTTATATATATTCATAATGTGGTGGTACTCAGTGATACAGTATTTGCCCATATATAGTTAAGGAATGTGCTGCACTGTTATTCTGGAAGGTCTGTAAGCTACTCACATTGCAAATAGGAGAGCCACAGCCTTTAACTATAACCCAGTTTCATTGTCTAGCAAGTTTTTAAACTACGAAGCAACTCTGAGAAGGCACATATCTATTCGCTTTGCATCTTTTTTATGTTGTCCATGCTACAAACTTAGTGGAATTTTGTGATGCGATAAGCCTTATCTTACAAGTAACATGTTCCAGTTTTACGTCACAGACTCCCTTTTCTACCAAGGGCTAGGACGATTGCCTTCTTGCAAAGGACTTGTTTTGGCAGATGTAATCCTTACCCTGAGTGCATGCCCTTGCTAACCTCAGACCATGATATCTTACAAGTAACATAAGGCTGGGCAAATTGCGTATTCTTGGATTATCAGACGTTGTCTAAGACATCTCACACTGGACTCATTTTGAAGCTACAAGTAATAAAAAATATAGGTAGAAATGTCAAGGTGGAAGAGAGTATTGGGTCAGAGTCAGAAACAGAATGTAACCCAGGAGGAATATTAATAGTGGGGTCCCACGGGGATCAATTTTTTTTTTTACCACCTCTGTTTTTGAAAAAATTTAAATTGTCTACCAAGGCCTTTTCATGCATTTTTAAACGAGTTTGCAGACAGAAATTGAAAAAAATGAACAAGAAAATGTTAACTAAAAACTTCTGAAAAAAATTGATAATGTACAGAAGTGGTCAAATAAGTGGCTAAAGAGGTTCAACTCTGGAGAATTAAGTAGGTAGCTGGGTATGAATGTATCCTGTCCTTTCTCGCCTCCTCTGCCAGTTGTTTTTTGGAAAGAAAAGAACCTGGGAGGGGAGGAAAAGCCACCTCCATTATCCCTCCTATGGAAAAAAGAGCAATTCTTTTTCCCCAATCTCCATGGATATCTCTAATAGCCACCTCTTACAGTGTGTAGTTAACATTAGTTGAAAAATATAAATTTGGGAGGACAAACAACGGTTATATTAAAACACCAATGTTTTATTATAATTTATGTGTATAAAAGCAATCAGCTCGGAGAGCATTGCTCAGTTTAGATTATAGATACATGCATATGGCACTCACACACATATCTTAGAAGACACAGCCATACCATATAACATTACGGAATGTGAACAATTATGCTACATATCAAATAAAGTTCTTATGAACAAGATATATGATAAAAATTTAATCCAGAAGTACCAACTGGATTGTTACATATAACCACTGTATAAATGCGTCTGCTTAGAATTTCATACCATGGAACCTGAGAAGCCATTTTTCCTCTACATTTTTCCCTTGTACAAACTTACAGTAGAAAATGAACATATAAGGCAATGCACTTTCACATATGATGAACAGTGTTCTATGTTTAGGCAAATTTTAACAAACTAAAAATGCAGCTCACTGCTCCATAAGTTTAATACTCTACAGTACACATTCAAAGTATGCATTCATACCAAGAGAATTACAACCCAGATCATGATGTACAAGCTGAATACAGGCAGAGTCTAATGGATCCCTGCCACCTCATTTATTTTGTTATCAATGTGGCAATCTTGCTAGTTGAAGAGGGATTTGGTAAAAAAAATTATCTTTAAATACAGTTGAGAAGAAAGAATACTACCCTCATTTGTGGTAAATGAGGGTAGTATTAAAAGGTTTCTGCTGCCTTAGTTGTTGTAGTAATTCCCTAAGCAGCCAGGTCAAACCGCCCCAAGTCCCTAAGGATGGTAACAGCCGATATTGGGCTTTCTCAGAGCTCTCAGGAAGTGTATGTTGTCTCGTTGGTTTCTGTGGTTGTGTGTGGTGCATTCTTCTATAATAAGTTTCCCTGTATGAGGTGATGTGTTACATCCTGGAAAGGCATTGCTGACAGAGTCATCCAGCCTCTTATTAAGGCTAAGTGGTGACAACACCGCAGTCAAGCTAGGTGGATATTCACATCTTGGGGAGGTAAGGATTCGGAAGGATGAATGTTGAGAGGTTGTACAAGAAGCTGTGTATTATTATTGAGTAAATGGATGGAAAAGTGTGTGAAGTGGGTATGCTTAAGATTCCAGAAACTGGTTTGGGGTTGGCAAAGGGGAAGAGATGGCAGTTTTTATGATACCATGTGCTAGGTATTGTTTTAATGTTCATTGGGTCTGCCATGTAGTGTTGGTGGAGTTGGTTTGCGGAGGATATCGCAATTATATGGGTGCCATTCATGTCAAAGTGGTTAAAGTTGACATTAAGGCATTGTTTTTTTTATTTATGTGGTCTGAAGGTTGTGTAATCTGTGATTAATTTCAGGACATTTGTTTTGTATTATGAGGTGTTGTGGTGTGTTTTAGAGAAGTCAGAAGCTCAAGCAGGGTTTACATGTACCATCATGGAACGTATATCTTGTCTGTATATTGTGGTAGTGATGTCTTTGTTTTGTCCGAATGTACTAAGGGCAAGTTACCAAAGGGCAGAAGCCCTAAGTGTCAGTTTATTTTAGATGGTTATATGTTATTTAAAAGACAATAATGTTTCACACATTATACCATGAATCTTTAAGTGTGTGTCAAAGGGATGTTGTTTATGGTGGGATGTGATGATGCTCTGCTGTCCAGACTGTGAGAATAGTAACCATGTGGTTTGGGCTAATTCAAGTCTGTGTGCAGTGAATCAATAGTGAAGTATGTTGAGGTAGGGCTGGGGGGGGCTGTTGCTGTATTTGCATTTTGATGTGTACTTGTGAGTGTTCTGTCATCTGCGTAGGAAGCTGTGAGTACTTGGGGGTGAGTGGGGTGTGGATAGATCACGCATGTATAGATTAAAGTATGTGGGTGATATGACAGAAACTTGAACAACTCTGTTGTAAAGCTGTTTTGATGAGCGAATGTCAAATGATAAGTCACACACATTACTTTGCATGTTTGTGTTGAAAATTCTGTTTGGAAGGGTGTAGCGGGAGATGGTTATAAAGGCTTTACTAATATCTAGTGTGACGAAAAGTGTCAAATGTGATGGCCTAGCAGAAGTGATGCCATTGAAAATTCAATACGTCAGGTCTGTAATTGTCTTGAATTGTGCTACTACATGACTGAGGGACATGAGATATGATTTGTTGCATTTGTAGGTATTCAGTAATTTAGGTGGGGGTGCAGAATAGTGTAATGGGATAATAAGAAGAGGGTGGCATGGGTTTTTTGTTACATTTAGGGATGGTGCCGGTAAAACCATGCTTTCAGACATTGGGTTGAAATTTATGGGAGTACCTGTAGTTTGATATGTTAGTGAGTGCTTGTATGCCTTGTGAGTGCTTGTATGCCTTGTGGTTTCAGGTGCCTAAGGTGTGTGTTGCTTAGCTGCTGCAGTGGGATGAGGTAAGGGTGTAGGTGATGGATAGGCAGAAGGAGGAGGTTTTAACGGCAGATGGTGTGTTGTGGATGTTGATGGTGTGTAAAGGATGGGAAGATTGGTGGGGATGGGTGTGGAAGGTTAAGGGGTTAGATCTGAAGGAGGGTGTGGGGAGCATCATAAGCAGGTCCAAGTGTTTGTATAGTGTCTCATGTTAGCAAGTGCTGTACAGGTGAAATGGGTCCAGTATCTATATGATTAGACAAAACTGAATCTTTGTTGTGTCAACTCTGAGTGATGGTACTGGAGCATGCTTAATATGAATATGCAGTAGGGTCCTGGATTTCTCTTCATGTCTCTAGCTAGAACAAGTCTTCAAGATATTACTACCAGAAAATCATCGCTCAGTGTAGAAAAAATTGTGGTGCTGAGAGATAAGGTGACCATCTGAGTGAACAAAGTGTCACCCAGGCTCTTGTGCCCAGTGAGGGGGCGGGGTTGGTTGTGATGGCAATTTGGTTTCTATTGCTGCTGCTCTTCTAAGTCTGCTGCTATAGTGATTTTGATCTGTTTGTGACTTCCATGTTACTTTTGCCAGAGAACACAATTCATAAGAGGAAAATATCACTAGCATACATCACTATTTATCACATTTATCTTTGCTTAGGAGAGAATTTAGTTATTATGGTCTATGAATGCTATTCCTTTCAATACAAGCACCACCTTCTGCGACTACCGCACTACCAGGAGGTTGTGAGTTCTCATTACTCAAAGAAATTAATATAGAATCTCTACCCAGTACCATTTTTTTTTTTTTTTTTTAATAAGATGACAAATCTTCCCATAGTAAAAAGTAAAAATAACTCCTTTTTATGTCACAATTAGTCCTCATTTGAAAGGGAGTGAACAGATCTTAAGGAGCTGGGGGGTAAAGGCTGCATGCCCTTCCTAACGCCCAGTAAGTGATCAAGTGAATCATTTTCCAATAGAAATGCAAGGCAGTTTAATATTAATAAATTCCATGCTAAGCATATAAAATGTGTGGGTCAAAGTAAGGATAACCTTCTAAGAACTTAAAAAAAAAAATCTAAAACTTAAAGGTGGCTTGGCAAATATTTTGTTCATAGCTTATCCCCTCAGTGCAACAGTGGAATCCATTTTAAACCTATCAAGTTCCATTACAAAAAAAAACTACAATGCTCTATCAGTTTTATGCATGCACATTCATCCATCTTTACATATTCGTGAAGGTTTCTACAAGATATAATAAAAATTCACTTTCCAATGGTTTTGATTTTTTGTGCACCAAGTTCTGAAACACAAGTTCAACAAGAAGCAGTCAAAAACAACTTGTGCATTACTGTAGGTGACAACAGAATGCAGATCTTCACACAGACATGATTATATCACTATACGAAAACAAGAAAACTAAGTTATATTTTATATTAACAAAAATACATCCAAACGTAACTGGAAAATATAACTTTGAGAAGGCACAGCTGTACTTGAACAATTACATGTTATCTTCAGTACTGCTACCAAGTCTTAATTTTTGACTGATCCTTGTTGAATTCGCTTCATTGACTGCAATAATTGTATTTCAGCCTAGCTACAAGTAAGTTATTCAAATAAATAAGCAAATCACAGTTTCATAAATAAATTATGTGATTCTATATAGTTCAGACCCACAGAAGTATCTGGTATAGATTAGCTACCTACATAATATTAAATAACCCCATAAACTGTTAGGTTAAGAATTAAGCTATCCTAACCTAACCCAAATTAACATAACCTAAGCTACAAAGTTATTTAATATTCTGAGTTGCTAATCTTTACCTGATCCCATAGAGAACAATTTGCCATTGCCATGCAATGAAAGCCCCAAAATCTTATTAGTAACACTGGGACAGTAACATTTCATATATCATTTATATATCTACATGCCTCCCTTAGTTTAAATTCATAAATATGAAAAATTTTAATGTGAAAAACATATAAAGTACAACTGCTAGTACCAATAAAACCCATTATGAAAGAATACAGGTGATGTACTAGTTAATAATACTTAACAAAAGGTGGCTAATAAACTACGAAACAGTATAAGCATAAAATGGCAAATTTGGCACATTTATATTCTCCCAAACAGGCATTTTCACGTAATCAGACTTGGAAGCTACACGAAAGCCTATATAACATATCTAATGCGAAGGATTATCTCAAAACATGTATATAATAAAATATACATGAGTGTTTGATAGTTTGGATGATCTCTTGAAATCATTAGTAACATTTACCAATTTTGAAACCAAGAACAACTGATTAGCTGGTATCAGGAAAATTACACCTACTGTTTTTTTGAACACTTAAGGAAAAAAATTTAAAAAAATATGGTTGAGATAACCTTGCTCATCTGTGATTTCATCTTCTATACTGTACATTGTCTGAAAGTCCATCACATTAAAAGTGTGATTTGCATCCATCAAGCTTAAAACTCAATGTTTATTTAATTACGTGGAAGTAATATATAGTAATACATATGTATGAATAAATAATTTCAAGTCTGGTTACAGGTACATAATGCTGTAAATTGTAACTAAAATTAAGTACATTATGCATTAGGCTGCTGGGATAAAAGATAAATGGACATATATCAATAAAATTTAAATGACATTTACCATTTTCAGTACAAATTTACATCAACGTATATCAATCCAAAAAATATCGGTTAAGGCTTTCATACGTCCGCACATAAAAGTTGAATAATACATGACAGAAGGCAAATGAGATTTTATGAGAATAATCGTATGAAAGAAAGTGATAAGTATACAAAAGAAGCAAGTTCAAACCCTATGCACTTGTTGGAGGTGGCAGACAATGATTCTGCTGTGCTTTCGCTCATCTTGAAAGGTTTGAAGTGGATGTCGCAGACGTAGATGAGATAGGAGGAGAATCTGATGTAGCATCTTCATCAGGAGGGGCCAACTGATACAAAGGTGCACCACACATGACAATCACAGCCGCATCCTCGCGTTCCATTCCACGAAGCTCTCCGATTAACATACCTAAATTAAATTGGAATAAATGAGATTGAAATTCGGTGTTTAAAGGGTAATCTGAGTGGAAGCCATAACAGAGGTATTATAACCCACTCACGCCATGATAAATCTTAAAAACAATAGAATTTACAAGTAAAATGAAAAGGATTCAATTCATATTGAATACAATGTAAGAGTGGACACAGTATCAATCATTATGGAACTTATACCAATATAATGCATCAGCAAGATACAAGGACCTCATTTTTAGTAATTATATTCCAACATGGCAGGTATGAGTAATTATTTGTTATAGTACTGAGGGATGATGGCTAATACAATTTGTCTCCCACACCTAATGCCTCACTGCGAGAATATTTTTCACTTAGTCATATAAAGGATGTGGATTACAGGTAAGTCATCAGATTCCTTTCATATCGAATAGATGTGACTCGTAATAACCCATCACTGACAAGAAAAGAAAATGTCATCTAAGTTCGAGCATTACACGGGAATTTTAAAAAATTTGCTATGTGAACTCTAATATAAAATCCTTCACCTTATCCGTGGTTTTGTGCTTGCAAACTTATCTGTCATTGTAAGATTAGTGAAGACTGGAGGAATATATTAATTCAGGGCTGAAGAGAAAAACATTACTTTGGGCTAAAGAGTAAAACTGAATATTACCTAAATTAGCTGATGGATTTTGTCCCCATGAATTTAACAAAGTTGCTGTGGGTGAGCGCTGTGTTGAACTAACTTGGGTGTCAACAGAAGGTAAAAGCTGCTGCATACCCAATTTGACTGCCATTACACACCTGAAGAGATGTACAGTAAATGGAGATATTAGACGATGTTATATGTGTCATGAGAACTCGCAACCAATACATAGAGCCATTACAGCTTAAGTAGCAGAGTAGAATCTTAATAAACGCAAGTGAACAGTTTACAATATATATCAATAGTGTTTCTTACCAATCTGAACCGCGAGGATGAGGAGGATCCATAACAGCAGCTAGTCGTTGCACAGTTACCGTACATAAACTAGATATATGAATATCTCCTCCAACAACCAAACTTGATAAAACCTATTGCCATAAAAAAAGGGATTGGCGTTATATTCAAATTAATTGAGTACATTCTCATTAATAACTATCAATTGCATGGGTGTAACTTTACAAATTCATAGAGTTTAATAATCACTTGTTGATTTATATACCAGAAAAAAATTTAATATCTACATCTATACAAAGGCAACAAACCCATTTGGAATGAAGGCGGCAGAATCAATGAACATACCCACTTACCCCCAACCTTCACATAGTAGCACCTTGGATATGATAATTTGCCATTATTTTCCCATTACCAGGAACATTACTTGAGTCACAAATAATGTAAGTGGATCATAGGTTATCTACCAGTTGACCAAACAGCAATGACTGGTTCCCCCACTGCTTCATCTTATGGTAAGGAACTTTCACCCATCCATCCCACACAGCAGCACTGATCAGATGGGATAATTTTGCAGTCTCTATTCCCTACTCCACTGATATACCATGTACATTCAATGCTCTTTCCACCACAATCTTGGTCTTCCACTTACTTCTGCTCTCCACACACATTATTAGTCATTCCTCATCCTTTCTTTATACTCAAACCACCTCAGCACTTTTTGGTCTAGCTAAAGAGAGAACTTTCCTCTAAAATCACATTCAAACTGTTCCTTTCAGTTTTTAAGTTGAAACGTTTTGCTTCATACAGTCCCGTAGACACGATAACTTTATACTATCTTTCCTTTGCATTCATTTTAGATATTGATTTCTCATCACATTTTTCATCCCACCTAGGCATTCATTCTTCCTGTACACTACAAACAAAATTTTGAAATATGCAGTAAACTTACATCTTGTGAACCAAAACAGACTATTTGTGTAAAGTTTTCCCCTTTGCCGGTGAGTGGATTCTGAAGTGAAGATTTAACACCATCACTAAGGAGAGCAGAATATATATCTGCAGGTGGCCATGCATACACAGTTGGAGAATGAGCTTTTAGTTGTTCAGAACTTAACACATGTTTTTCTAGCACCAGCCCAGGACACATTTCAACAAGGACCTGAAATTAAAACAATTTGTTACAGAAACCATACACTAACATAAAAGATTTAGGACACCATATCCAACCAATGCATAGAAGGTGGCCATATCTGAACTAATAAGGAGGCAGCAGGGATAAAGAAATGCATACATCAAGTAATCATTTAATACCAATTAGCATAATTTGATTGTCAATACCTGATCAATCATGGCTAAAAGATCTTCCATAAAGAAGAATGCAACTGGTCCTGACTCGGGAGGCCCTCGAACTTTGACTTCCACAGCCTCGCCTCCTTCCTCTAGAGTCAAAAGAGCTTCTAAAGGACCTGAGCAGAATTTTGAACCTCCACACCACTGGTAGAGATCAGTATCTCTTTCAGGATATTCTTGCCATGATCTCCGAAGTTGAACCTAGAGAAAAACATACCAGTATTAAGGGGACAAGGCATCTCTAAAACAATCACTTTTTGTTGCTATCAGGGACAAAGTTCAGTAAAAATGAGCATTATTCTAACAAGTAGATACAAATGAAAGTTACAGATGCCATGCTAAACCTAACCATAAAGAAATCATTATTCGCTTTTTCAATATAGTGTTATTATCACATGATGCTATATGTGTAAAAATGAGCAAAGATAGAAGCTAATGGTTAGTTGAGTCTAGGATTGTATACAGTTAAACATAAGAATCATAAATGCTACAATATATGTGTGGTGAATATAATAGAGATGATCCAAGATTTGATGTTCTCATAACAGATGACTGAAAAGTTGTCAGAGGAAAGGGGTAACATACGACTGCTTGTATGGAGAGTGATTCAGTACAAAATGTCTAAACACTAAATAATAATAAATAATATCCAAAACTAACGAGGAATTAAAGATTCAAGTAAACTACCAGTGAAAAATACAACAGACTTAATAGACTAAATGGATAAGTAGTGTGAAACACAAACAAATGAGTTCTTTACCTGCATTCTAATATAAATTGGTGGAAGAATGTATTGTGTTGGGGCTGGCGATCTTAATCGCACACCGCCATATACACCTTCCGTGTAACGTGGATCGGCTTTCTCCCACAGACCATCGAGTGTTTCCACTTGATTGAAGCAAGGAAACTCGTACTCAATTTCACCATCATTATCACACTGGAATTCAATTACAGGATGAAAAAATGTGAATAATATGATAAATCAAGAGATACTCATACTGGCCAGCATATGAAAAAAAAATTCATATAAAGATACATCAAAACTACAATTAAATATTTCTTACAATGTAGACTAATGAAAGTCGCGATTATCGTATAAAGCAAATATTACATGTCACCAATGGCTTAAGTGGATACAAACTAGTGTTACTACCTCAAACAATTACAATAGATTGTAGGATCTACGGAAATATAATCTCAGGCAAATGATTTCCGAAGATGAAATCTATAGTCTCTTCTTTTCATTTCTACAATTCCAAGGTAGTGTATGATCAAAATTTCTTAGATATGATTCATTAATAAACAGCAAATCATTACATTACAAGAGTATTTTTGATACATAGAGAGTGCAATTATTTCAAATCAAATATTTAATAATATATTTTTTCTAAACAAAGGCTCATTCCAGCAAGGTAACAGCTTAGCAATACCATGAAGAGAAAATATCGTGATAAATATCTAACCACTTCATATACTTTACTTCAAACATGTAAATACAAGTAGGTGATTTACAACGACAAAATAAATATATAAATATCCACACAATTAATCATCTTTATTGCAGAACCCATCTCTGGGTAATAATTACAAAATATATTAAAAAATACGAAAGTGTCTAATTTTGATAACATTTCAATTGTCAGTTAACTGGCACCATTCTGTCTTAAAATGACAAGAAATATTCATATATGAAGATTTTCTTTTAAACAAAAATATAGTAAACAGCTTCAGAGATTAGTGTGTGACAAATGTACATACCTGAGTGCAAAGATGCAGTGCTTCCAAAACCTGTAGCAGATCCAAAGCATCGCACTCGGGAAAGCTCATCTGGAAGTCGTCTACGGTGTAACAACCTACAATGACATATAACTAATTATCAAAGGTACATGATGGAGTAAGTACAGAAGCTACACTACTTAAGAACAACCGAGTTATGAACAAAAACCTATTCATAATCTACCCATGTATTAATGTATGTATTACTGTACTGTACTGCATTATTACATTATTATTAATTAATTAAAATTAATTAATACAGTATACTTTGTTTTATGTAGTACTTAAGTTTCTTTGGATTAAGTACTGTAGAGGACTTTTTTTTACCTAAACACAACTTATGAACAATTCAACTTACGAATGGACTTCTGGAGCCTAATTCGTTCTTAAGTTGGGAGTGTCTGTATTAACATTTTCTGTGCAAGCATCATAGATGTGTGGGGTTGATGGAGAAAAAGCATCCTTTATAACTCAAGCTTTCATAAAGGAAATAAGCCTTTCTTGCAGTTCTTAGGATTAATTTAGCAATCAAATTCTTTTTTTCATGCATTCTTGAGAATAATTTATCAAAGACAATATTTTTATTTTCAATGTGACGTCCTGCCCAAATGAATTTAGTGGGGTGGTCACAACTGAACAAAAGAGAGTGAAGGCAATAGGGCTTTATCATACTCTGCCTATCCTCACCCATGCCATCAGCCGTTTTGAGGGAAAAAACATAAAAATAGGATTGACAGCCTTGCTCTCCTTATCTCTATTAGCCAGCTTTTACAGCACAGAGAAGAGAGATTCTTTCTCCCCTCCACAAATAAAAATAATAATAACATTTGACCTGAACTTGAAAAAATTGAAATTACAATTTGTAAGTGTTGATAACATAAAGTGAGTGACTTCCATTAGTATAAAAGATATAGCCTACCTGTTACTCTGGCTTGCACTGCGTACTGTGTTGAAAGAAGATGACCCAGTTGCTGATGAGTAAGCCATGTTGGGTCTATAACCACCAAGTCTTGAGCTTCGGCTTTCAGATAAATTACTTCGCCCATCAATTGTAACTGTTGGACCACCTGTAAAAATACCCATAACTCTTAAGAAGGAAACTAAATTTGAAAATAAAGAAATGTTATATTTCCAATGTAAATTTATCCTAAAATCAATTACAAATTTATTCATCAAGTATTAAAATGACTCTCCCAGTAACACATGTACTAGTTTTGATAACATTTATTTAGAATAATGTCCTACAACTGTAGCTCTACGTATAAACATCAAAATACTACTGCACTCTACAACAAAAAAATTATATATAAAAATATGTACATGGAATAAATAACTCTAAAAAAGAAAACAAAAATAGAAGAGAAGAAATAAAAAAGGCAATCCAAAGCAAAATGCTAAGGCAATACAAAGGCTGAATGATAAAACAATAGTTCTAAGTAAAAAAAAAATATAACAAAACTCACTTCTCTTAGATGTTCCTCGCCTGCTAAAGGATTCACCCGTTGATGGGTCACATCTACAAACTGAGGCCAAGATACAACAGGGAATTCTCCCAGTGAAGTTCGCCATTCAGCTAAAGTGTTAACAACTGCTCCCAAGAACCCGGTCACTCTGGGAACTCCCTGCAAATTGATAATAGCTACATCGTAAAGGAGCCTTTTCTTAACAAAATCCTCTCAAAACTGCAGAGAGCTAAATACAGTATTTAAATCCCCCTGACTCAACCTTTGACAACAATAAAGTACTCTTCAGTGGAAAAATAGTCTAATTGGCAAATTATACTGTATATATATATATATATATATATATATATATATATATATATATATATATATATATATATATATATATATATATATATATATATATATATATATATATATATATATATATATATATATATATATATATGAAGACAAAATAATATCAGTGCATAAACCTTAGAAAGAAATATTAATGTGCAATTTTCTCACATGAAGTTCATCTCTACCCCTCAAAATCCAATCTATGCAGTACATTTTACAGTGCTACTGAAGGAATTACCGTGTAGTAGATTCACCATACATGCATCACATAGATATGAACATAAATATGAATTGATCACATAATTTACGCTTCCTATGGAAGTATAATAATGTACTTTAATTCATTAGTATCATGAAAGAAAATAAATGTATCTACTGGCCATGTCAATATATCATAGTACTGTAGACTATATCATATATCAAACAGCTAAAGAATAGTTGGGGGTGGAAAATTTTGTCAAATCTACCTAAAGAATTAAAACAAGTGTTCCCAACCAAACCGGTAAAGATGGATAATTTACGTAAACTGCAGTAATATTACAACATTACGGATGTTAAATTTCGCAAAGAATCGTTACAGATATTAATAAGACGTCAATGTAAGTACGTAAAAAAGAACTCATGCAAGCACTGAGAGGTCATAAAAATCAGTACTTTATGGAAGCATCTTGGATATAGAGAAGAAAGCAAGTAATAATTCCAACACTAATTTGCCATTTTGTGTCACTCTTAATCCCCCAGTAAGGGTGTGTGCACAGGCTGAAGAGAAATATAAGCTGGATGTCCTTCCTTCCGCTCCACAGTGGTCTCTATCACCGGTGTCTCACCTCCCAAGTCGGGTGTTCTAACCATTGCCTTACTGCAATTCCCCTGATAAATTAAACAAAGGCTCATAAATGTTGCACAAATTCTTTAAAAATCCTAAATTTCAATACACAATAATTTTGGTATCTGCTATAATTTTCACTGATTAATTTTTAGAAATATAAAGTGCAGATTTTTTTGCTTTGAGTAAAACTATTTTGAAGCCCATTCTGTATTATATTAACAAATAAATAGTTATTGGAGTAAATGTTTCTTGCTCTTAAAAATGCCTTCTGAATACAATATATCCGAGAGCTGATCTTTGATATGTAAACTAGAATTCATGAATGGTATATTCTTTGCATAGGTCATATACGTCAAAGCGTTAGGAAGGGCATCCAGCCTTGACTTCCCAGCTTCAGTCCATTTGTGTATACAACGAAATGGGGACTACTAGTGAAACATAAAATTATACAAGTACAAAAATATTTTTTGTAATAAGACCGGCAAAACGAGAGATTATAAAAAACACAAAAGTAGAATAAAACAGAATGATAATGGCATCATAGTATAAGAAGCTTTACACAACAACTTCCCTAAGTAATACTGTTTACACATTTAACTAATTTTCCATCTAAAGTGATATAAATGTTAAATTTCAAAGCTTAAATTCTGATGCTTTCAATTATTTCAACAACGAAGTCCATTGTGGTAAAAGTCTCCAAAACATGTCTCTGAAAGGTTCATACTTACAAATATTACAGAGGATCAAAGTAGGGTCTATAGTGTCAAAAATGACTCAGCTTGAGCCATCAACATTATAATATAACTGGCTTATAATATATTAAATACGATTAATTTTCTTGTTAGGTTTGTTAAAACCAAAACATATCTAAAAGTTTGTAGCAGTATGATTAATCTGAACTACATTAATAATAAATCACACTGGTGTTGCATATTAAAAACATACCATCTTTAAATAAAACAATATAAAATGTATACCTTACAATGATGTCAGACATTTAACGGTACTACAAAAAAGTTATCTATTACAGATTTAAACAATATCTACTACAGCATGAAGTTAATTATAGTTAAAAGAAGCTAATACACTGCGAGATAAAACAATGACCACTGTTCATGACAGTTAAAATACTAAAAACACAGAGACTTGAAAAGCCAGAACAGTAGTGATATATATATATATATATATATATATATATATATATATATATATATATATATATATATATATATATATATATATATATATATATATATATATATATATATATATATATATATATATATATATATATATATATATATATATATATATATATATATACTGTGTGAGAATGATCTTAATATAAATATCTGCATAGTACCTTGAGACAGTAAACAATATATATAGGTCCGACTGTCTGGCTTTCCATATACAGTTACATTTATTAAATAGTGGTTTTTCACTAATAAATCTAATATATATAAGACCTGATTTCTTCTAATACAACTAACATCAATGCAGCATGCTAAGTCATAGTGAGGATAAAAGAAAAGAGTAGAAAACATACATGTTAATGGATAAAAAGCTGTGAACACGAAGTCAGCCATATTGGAGTCGAGGACTAAACAAAATAAGCTGATATTATTAGTACATGCAAAATATATTATTTTTTTACATTTTGTAAAGTTACCAGAGCATCAGAAAAATGGCTGCATAAAAGCTGTGCCTCCTGGTGGAAGTATTGTTTACCCAGCAGAATACCAGAAAACCTAAGTATTTTCTAAATGGAGTAAGCTGAAAATATGTTATCAAAACCTCAATAAAAATTAGAAAGTTTCCTTCCACGGTGGCATTTCAGGAAATTCTAGATAGGAATAACAAAAAATATGACTTCACAAACTGTCCAGCAGAGAGATTATTGGAACATCCGATGTTCATTTAATAGCCTCTTTTTACAAATTTGTTCAGTGAGGGATGTAATCTCTTCACACCTATAACACTTTCTATATGTCTACAATAATACTAATGATCTTTGCAAATTAACTGGCTTTAATCTAAGTTAAATGGAAAAACAGCTTTGAGAAATGTCCTTGAACAACTTCTGTACACCTGAACTATCTCACACAAGGCTCTATATAATGCACTGCTTAAAGTGTTACAATTACTCCCCATTTAAATGGGGGTGGACACAGACAAGTTGGAGATCAAAGATTAAGGCTGGATGCCCTTCCTAGCATCTCAAGGTGGGATCAAACCCACATTAATCCCTTTCCGACAAGCACACTCTAGCACTGAGCTATTGTGGTCCCCATTTCACACAAGGCTACAATACAAGAAGGGAAAAACTTAAATATTGTGTTAATTACTGTAAATATTAATACATGTGTCAACATCACCATATTTTTTGATAATGATAAGCTAAAATCTCTATGATGAATTTATGTATTCCATTAAACTAATGCATAAGCCATTTTAGTACAGATATATGTACCTACAACATTACAGTGAGCTGGAGGTTTGTCTTGTTTATGCAAAACCATAAACATTAAACACAACTGCCAAAATGAACCAGCATGAATTTAGTTCCTTCATTATCACATCAGAGCTCCTAAAAGTACTTTTTAATGTACCATAATAATTAAAATCGTTAGTGGTCACAAATATAGTAAATTGGAGTACTATCCTACCAACAAAAAAGACTCCAAAGTATATTCACAGACTCACTCCCTCAAATTCCACAGCAGCCACCCAATGCTCTACTACAGCTGAAGGGTCTTCTGGACTTAAATAGGACCGTCCAGGGCAGTTCGATGTTAAGTCTTCCTTCAGTTACGGTTCTCTCTCTATGTTTACATCAACAACGAATATTCTTGGATATTCGTTATACATCCCTTATAATCCCTTCTCATCTGACAAGTCACAACCCTCCCTATCTCAATTTCTCTTAAAGTTTTCATTGTATTGTGCAAAGGCCCAATGAGGGCAGTTTTAATTTCATTTTTTATTGGCCCATCCTGGTGTCATATATATATATATATATATATATATATATATATATATATATATATATATATATATATATATATATATATATATATATATATATATATATATATATATATATACACAACAGAAGCTACCAACAAATCATACACTCCCTCCCTGAGAGCTCTGAAGAAAAGCCCGGGAGAGGCAAATGCCTCCCTTAGGGACTTGGGGGACAACATAAACAAAACATAAGGCATTCATGCACTTCCCCACTTGTCAATGCATAACATCCCTCAATTAAGAATATCAAAAGCATCGAGGCATCTAAACCTTCATTTGAAAAGGCACATGTAATATAGACATTATGCAGACAGGTGCTTGGAAAACACTAACCTAACTATAACTAATATTTTAATAGAATTACTCTTTAATAATTTTCATACATGAAGTTTATCGGAGATAAAGTTTACTCTCAATACAAAGTTGTATTTAAAATATACTTATAAACTCATACAATGGCTGCAATATCCCTTGTAAGATGGATGGTGGAGGCAAAGCACACACATTTAACAGAAGCTATTTTACCCAAAGCACCCCTCTAAGTTCCTTGGGGATAAACACTATAATTCCCTCCCCCCCACATAGTTTGGATCAGCCACGGGATAAATTGAGCAACAAGCTTGCGATGAAGCCTGACAACTGTAGCTGGTGTAACCCCACCACTTCATCTCATTGCAAAACCCCCCACAACCCGTCCCTGCTCACAGCATTGAACAAGAGAAAGAAATCATCTTTAACCCACATCACCCATTCACAATCTCTTGACTTATAAAATGAACACACATTAACTAGATTGAGAGTGAAGTCTAATTTAAATATCTTGGAGACAATATATACAGAACAGAATTTAAATAATCAAACACGATTTACAACACTTTCAGAAATATGAAGAGATCACTGAGCTTTCCTTCCAAAAATATCATCCTTTGATACCAAAATTCTTTGGAGAATGAAGTAAAAATTAACTGTTAAGTACACAGAAAAATAACAAGTAGTATTTATTTGTCTACTGGCTATTCCGAAATGACCTAACCTACCAAGTTATTACAGTATTACTATCATTATTATTATAAGCCAAGCAATAGGCCCAGCAAAAAAAAGTAAAAAATTATAAACAAAACAACAAGGATCCACTGCTACAGTATATCCAGGAGATACAGAAAACCTTCATCCTTGAACAATATGTTCCACTCCTTGAACCATCAACAGGAGAAACGTCAAACTTGAAGATGACAACAGGTACGTCAAAAGATTTATGCAGGAAAATATAAGAGAGTAAAAATCAAACAAATAGAGAAAAGCAAAAATAGCATAGCATGATATATGACACAAATTGTGACTGATGATCTCAATAAGAAAATATGTAGGAGAATATGAAATATAAAAACTCAACAATTGAAGAAAGCAAAAACAGATAGACCGTAGACATAAGGGTGAGCACAGCATGTGGCACTACAAGTGACTCTATGACCTATGAAGTGCCAGGAATCATAAGTGTTATTATTCTGCTATATCTAAGATTCTATCTTTCTGGCACATATAGTCCTTTACGGAGTATGTATAAAGAGATTCTGAAAACAGCTTTTCAGTAGCACGAGATGGGCACATCTAACAGATTACAAATGCAACTAAATATAACAAAAAGATCTAGTTTTGGGCACTTATTGTTCTGCTGATACCTAGTCCGTGAGCTAACCTCTTAAGTATTTCATATTAAACATCATGCAACAGAAACACTTTAAAACAACATGAAAAGCCTTCATTATGACCATTAAAATTTTGCAGTAGGTGTATGCAAGAAACGTAAGCAAATTTCTGTGTCTCTCCTAGAAACGATGAGTGAAGTGAAAAAAAAAGGTGGTGATGAAACACTACAAATAATAATGAAAAAGCAGTGTAAAAGCGTGGCAATCATCACCTCGCACGCATCTGGTTGAAGAATGGTATACCCGTCACCGCTAACAGCCGCTCCAACAGCGTACGCCACACTGGCCCCACTCCAACCCTGCAGCACACACTCATGCAGTAAAGTTAACTTTTAAATGAAAACTTGAGTGTAACCTCTCTGTTAATATTTTTAGAAAACCACTAGATGGTACTGTACATCTACATTCATTCTTAAAGCAAATGAAAAAGAACATGCCTAATAAATTCTTTTAAGATAATCTCATCTTCCTCATATCTTTCACTTTATGAGTTACTGGTATCATTCACATGTTAAATGCAAGTGCTACACAAGATATAGTGTTCTATAATAATCAAAATCTTTTAATCTTTTTGAAGCACCAATGACAAATACATACATACAATATTTCTTCCATTATACAAGAAATACACGTGGTTTCTATATTATTTGGCGCTTTCCAGTTCAATCACTGAGTACATCCTATTTGAGTAAAACAATGATGAACCTTGATTCTTTCTTTGCAATCACAGAAAGTGCGTTGTATGAGGAGAATACCATATCAGATGTGAAAAAATATTAAATGTCTCTAAGCATGAGACCAAAGTAATGAAATTTAAGATGAACAACTACTCTGAGCCATGGTATTATAATATGTTTCAAATATGCAGTTTTTCCAGAATGCATTATAGCATCATATTTTAAATTGCCATAAGTGTTATATTAGTTTAACAATGGTTAGCATTTTCTAATATATAAAACAGAAATTGGTCCGTCATCTTTATATTCTTATAAAAGAATATCTAACTTTACTTATAAATACATTCCAGATGCTAATTAAAGGAAGTACTAAATCCCCTCTTTATCTGTTAATAACTATATTTCAGTGACGAATTGTTCAAGTATTAGTATTCAGAACGATTTAGTTTAATACCGATTATTTTTGCAGGGTACTCGATTACATTGTTATCTAATGTCTAGAATATATTGGATATGGAGGGAGAAACTTTATGAAATTAATAACTATAAACTGAGTATCAAGGCAATTATACCTGATGATGAGGGAGACAGATTTCCAAATAATTTTCCCTGCATGTTGGAACGACTGGCTATATGAGATAGGGGAGCAAGGACAAGCAGCAGAGGATAAGAGAATGGCAGGGCATATAGAATCCCTGCTACTTGATTTCATCCTCCTACAACCATGACCAAACTGCTGGCTCAGCAGAATATGACATTAAAATTACACACTATAATTAACGAATAATTGTCTAAGAAACTAGCATTAACTAGCTTCGTTAATTTAGTCTTACTCATGAGGAGTAACATTTACAAGCATATTTTCTTAGAAAAAGAAAAAATCATTGCAGCCTATCAGTCTTGCATATTTGTAGGATTTGTAGGAGTGTCTATTTTCATAATACACAATAAGTCATTTCTAGATTATCATTTTCATATACAAAATGCTGCATTTTTTTAAACTGCAGTATCACCTACTTCTAGCTAATAAAGTCAATGCAATCTATTGTATTATTAAAGAAATAGACATCAGGGACACACTTTGGTACCCTTTCTCAAGTAAATCATTAAAGGCACTGTTCTGTCATAATCTGAGCAATATTTGCTAATAAATTTCCTAACCTTTATTTTACCTGTAATCTGCAAAAAAGAAAAAAAATATGAAATTCTAAACTACAAAATAACTGTTTTATTAAAGAAGTAAACTTAATAATTAACAATTACCCTTTGAAAACAAATCTGTAAAAGGGCTGTCCCGCCAATTACCTATGACCTCTTAAATTGTACCCAGTTTTTCTCTGACTATAAGAGCTTACCAGTGGTAATTACCTAACTAATGGGAAATAGAATGAGATATTTATCATATCATAGAATGAAAATGCAATATTACATCATTGGAGTAACATGCACATGATAATTTTGGACATGTAATGCAACAATCAAAACCTGAAAAGTATTATAAAGGGTAAAATGAAGACAGGAAAAATAAATGACTAGGGGGAAATTCATGCAGGTTAAGTATTAGCTGTCAGGAAAAGGTTATAAGTATCTGTTACATACTGATACTTTCATGCCATTATAAAGCATGTACAAATAGAAATATAAAAATATGTGTTAATAAAAAACAGGAACAGTCTTGCACAGAAAGTAAACTACTCTTCAATGATCCTGTACAAATGCAGAAGGAGAAAGCTAACTCTACAAAAAACTGCTAGTACAGTATAATGGAAAAAATAAATTATTTCTTATCAGGTTCTGAAGCATTAAAACCAAAGATTTTCACACTTTTCAGAGAACCACAAATAAATTTCCGATGAATATGAAAATTCCATTAACATTACTGCAATATACATCCTATATTATAAACTATTTGTACTCAATCAAGGCAACTAATATATCCATCTGTCTTACTGCACACACAAAATCGTGCCACTGTGCAAAGATAGATATTTAGATGTGTTTTCAACACGACACCACAAGCCAGTGAAGCCAGCAGAATGGCTACATTTTTACAGAAATAGGGAGGTAGCAGAATTTCATCATACCCTGAGCATCCACTCCCTTTCTATCAGTTGCTCTGTGGTATTAACAGAAAAAAAGAGGGAGAGGACAATAATCCATGAGTATATCGCAATAGAACTGAAAAAAAATCAACTGCCATAACTTGTTTGTGTTTCATACTGTCATTACCAAATCCAGAAAAAATATTGTAAATAATAAAGAATTCTCATGCACCATTTCACATGTAATAAATATTCCTTGGACCTAACATTTACTAATCTACAAAATTACTGATGTGTATCTGAACCCTATTTTAAATTGAAGTATTTATCAAACCTAATGATAAATTATATAACTGAACTACTTATTGAGTTAACTACTATATAAAAAAAAACTATTACTTATCATTAATGTAAAGTAAATTTGCCATATGTGTCACTATTAATCCCCAATTGAGTGGGGGTGGACACAGACAGGTAGGAGCTGGGAGGCTACGGCTGGATGCCCCTACTAACAGACATTAATGAAAAGCAAAAGTATTACAGGCAAATTGCATCGAAAACGTTTCAACAAATAAATAGTCCTAAAACGTAAATAACCAAAAATACCCAAAGCCTGACAGCATAATTCAAATACTTGAAGAAATACTATTTTCTGGGTATTATAGATACATATTTTTTAAATACCTGTTGCACTAACTTTCTACAAATATCCTGCATATTATAGATACTGATACCTGCTAAAAGGTATTTACCATATATCTGAGAGTGCTTCAGCACTCTTTTCATAAAATAAATATCTCATTAGTATAATTAATATATTATAACTGGCAGTTATCTTGGGCTCTTAAGCTATGCAAACGATTTTCACTACCCAAAAATAACCTCTATCTCATGGACATGGGGCATGACAATAAGAAACTCCAATTTTCCTGTTCAAGAATGTTCTCCAAAAATAAGCCAACCCATTTTTTACCTTTGTCTCTCTCCTTTGTAAACTTTGTGACAGTGGTGTGCCACCTAAACGTCCTATTCAAGTGATACTATTTGACTATTTACTAATAAAAATTAATTACAAGTAATTTCTTCTATATCCATAATAACTTAAGGCTTACGTAGGGAGCATGAATAATTATACATCTAAATATACAAATAATGACAACATAATATTCTGTAATACACAAATAACCCAACAATTGGCTAGGCTAACTCAATACGTACCTATCAAATTCTTTAAATCACAGGTAATTCCCCTGTGTACGGAGTTCATAGCAACAGAAACACCCCTATTTGTTTCGAGCAATCTACAACCAGGTGCAAAGGCTAGGATCATATGAGTAACTTACCTGTGTCACTTTGGCTTTACAATCTGCTAAGTACTGTTTGACAGCTCTCACTGCCGCAGAACCAGGAGCTGTGGCATCCATCACATACACAGTATCATGAAGTTCGAACACATCACCAAAGAGATTTAATAATTTTTCCTATGGAAATGATGATAAGGGGTAAATTACAAATGGCTTCCAAGACAGTATTTATGTAAAATTTCCAATACTTTAATAAAATTTATTTTTTTAAACCAACAACCAATAATATATAAGAAGGGTGGATTGCAAATAGTTTTTCAGACAGTATTTTGGGATAAAATTTTCAATAAAAATACCAATAAAATTTATTTCTTTTAATCAACTACTATCAGGGATAAAGAAATAGGTGGATTAGAAATAGGTATCAAGACAGTATTTAGGTATAAAACTTCAAAAGATAATATTAATACAATTAATTTCTTAACCAACAACTAATTCAAAAGCCATATTTTATAAACGAAAAACAGTGTTTAAGGATTTAGTAAATTTTGGTTCAATTTATATTTACGTTACTGGAGTGTATTTTTCCCAATTTGTGTTTATCTTGGATTCAAAGCCTAAGTATAAGGAATTATCTCTTTTTCTTATCTCCACAATGACTTTTTAGGAATCAGCTTATATTTCCAATAGTAATTTTGAAACTTTAATAGTTTTGAAAATAAATGTATAGCTTTTAGGTACAAAAAAGTATATTTTTACTAACTTGAGGTGGATATTTGCTTAAATACACTCAATAACTAATCTTTGATACTTTAGAAATTAATATATAGGTTTTAGGTACCAAAAAAGTATATTTTAACTAACTTGAAGTAAATGAACTTGCGGAGAAACATATTCCCCTTGTGCATTGCGATGACACTGTGCAACATCAGCATGAGTGCCCACTAATGCCACCTTAGCAGCCTTGCTAGGTTTACCCCGAAAATCTGAAGGGAGACAAAACCAGCTTATGAATGTATACCAGAAAATGCAGATTACTCTAGTGACGAGACATTTACAAGAACAATTATTCATTAATTATTTCTTTGGAGCTGGGAAATAAAGGCTACATGCCCTTCCTAACACCATGCAGTGGGCTTAAACAATGGTTTGTCAATTCCCATTTCGAGCCCTCTAACCATTTAAATAAAATATATATACTAGAATGCTGCATAATCTAAATAGGAATAAAGCTGTTGGCAGGAAATTACACAGGTGTACATAAACACATCTCAAATATTAAATCAATATCAGAATATCAAAAGATAATAATTATACTCTCGCCATGCCATAATCAATTCTATAATACCGCTTTGCCAAATTATAATGTAAGTCTTGGATACTAAAAAGAAAAGTGGGAAACAGGAGAACATTATTAAACTATCTATATACTGAAGCATAATCCCCCTTATAAAGGGACAGCCGAGTCAAAACAAAAAACTTGACACTTCATGGGAGGAATATACAAAGGAGAGGATTCCCAGTCCCCTCTCTTTGCCCCATTTAGTCAACTGTTACGACCTGCAGAGGAACACGGAGTAGTGTTGCATCCCTCCCCAGGGGGAACTTATTAAAAAAATTAGATAATTCCCTGTACACTCACTGAGGGGTTCCATGGGAGGAATGCGAGCTTGCAAAAAGGAGAGCCAAAATGAACACTGTTGAAGCTGAACATCAAATGGTTGATTGAGAGAGAACACAATAAGGTGGGCACATGAAGTATTACCAATAAAATGGTCATAAACAGGAAAATAGGCTTCGTGACCTGAGAATTCCCAGATGGATATTTCTCCAACACTTGATATATTGACCTGTTTCAAAAAAAATATAATGTACAATGAATATTAGTTATAAAGGTTCTTCATATAAACAAAAGCACTTTTGACATATAAGTTACAGCAATTCTATAATTATTACTGAATTTCTAACCTTAAAATTATCTTTATCTTTTAATGCTTTTCATATATGCAAAGGAAATTCTTATAAAAAAATCAGTACTGATTAGTAAATATGAAAATTGTTGTTAAATCTGTAACATACAGAACTTATGAAAAGAACAAGGACATTATAAATAATAACAAAAAACACATACTTGTTGAACGTCAATGCCCTTAGTATAGTTTTCACAAGGTTCAAATGTAAGCGAGTTCTGACGAGAACTTAGAGGAGATTCCATCTCGTAGTGACCCTTCAATGCAGAGGGGCCTAAAATGATGAAGCTCATTGAAAATATTTCAATATACTCATGTCTTTTACAATTTACAATAAAAACTAAGATTAATGCAAAATTTTCTCATTAAAATTTATCATAAAATTCCTCCATATCCTTAAATAAAAATTGGTCTCTAAACATTCTATATCTAACTATCAACTCTATAACTGCCCACTCTCAAATAAAAAGTATTTAAACATTAAGATTACGAATATTAACTAATTTTACAAATGTAAATCACTAACAATAAAGGATATCCAGTGATATTGCAAAAATAATGACAAACTATAAAGTTATCCATTACCTTCTGTATAATACTCTTAAACATTCCATTTGAACTTATTAGCAACAATGTCAACATTTCATTAAAGATTTCAGATGTCCATTATCTTTTTCAATAATTCTCAATCCTGTTTTCATGCTGTCATTTCACATTACATCTAGAGTTTGTTTGCCATATTAAATGACATTACTAATTTCTATTCAAATGGGGGGGACAAGTACTGGTTGGAGCTGGGGTATTAAGAATGGATGCCCTTCCTTAAGACCAACGAAGACAGGTTAGAGGTTAGTCAAGTTCCGAGTCAAGAGCTTTACCCACTGCACTACCACACTCCCCTAGAGTACTGGACTGTAACAATTTTTGGTAGAAATATATTTTTTAGATACTTTAATTACTTATTAAAATATGGAGTATAAATAATTTCTAGCAAGTTTCTAAACACCACAAAGTAATTCAATTCACTACTCGCAAACAGACCAGACTCAATGCCAAACAAGTAGAAAACATAAAATGAAACCATGATAAGAGAGGTGAGACCGAGATGGTTTGGGCAGGTGCTGAGTAAGGATGAGGGTATGTTGGGGGAGTGATACTAAAGATGAAGTTGCCAGGCAGGAAGGGGAAGAAGCAGACCAAAAAGGAGGTTTACTTATGTGGTGAGGGAGGATATGGGGGTGTGGGGTGCGACAGAGGAGGATGTAAGGGTAGGGGCTAGGGCGATCCGGAGACAATTGCTCCAGCTGTGGCCACCCCAGACAGGAGACACTGAATTTGGTAACGAGTAAAATATGGGTATTACTCACTCTTTCCTGTAGAGCCAATTGATGTGGTGGAGGTGCTACTTTTGCTTCTTCGGAAGAAGGAAGAGAAATATCCAGTCTTTAAAGTTTCCACAAGTGCTGTCTTTCCTGACCCTGACTGACCTAAGATTTTGACCTTAATCCGAGGAATGGAGGAGGAGCTAGGAATAAGTTGCTGAATATACTCTTCACGCTGTTGTTCCTTAAGGAAAGAGATAAAGTACAAAATATGATTAATACATGTCAAAGAGGGGTGATAAAGGTACATCAGCTTCTACTGAATGTGTATATTTTGACTCGGCCATACAAAGGCTTTAATCGGGAATCTAATATTCTGTGAATAATGCAAAGGTAAATGTAATCACTAAATTGCAATTTTACGTTAATTATAGAAACAAATAAAGTGATATGGGTGGGTTCTATTCAAAAAAGAAGCTGGAGGTTGTCTATCTCTCTCCTTAGGCAGTTTCTTCCTTCTTTCTTTTTTGCTAAGTATTTCAAGAATATCCACTGATTGGCACACAAAAACGCCCAGCGATAATAATCAAACCACCCATATAAATAACGCATTAATTCAGATAATACACCTGCACACTGTAGACAAGGCTTTTTGGAACTAAAGTTACTTATATAATAATGGATTATGTATGCATAACAGAGAGAATAAGCTATACCTTAAGTTTAAACAATGACTTTTAGAGAAAATTTTGCTAAAATGCCTTATTTTATGTAAGAACTACTAAAGTAATACAATAAGCAATATCATGATTAAAAGTTAACTTACCCCTCTCAGCCTATTCAACAAATCAGCAATATCATCATAACCTTGAGCCATAGCAGAAACCTCTGCCAGGATGCCATCACGACTCTTCTGTTCCACAGTGCAACCAGCTAGGCATAAGCACCTGAAAGTACAAAATCAATGGATACACTCACTGTTTAGCAAAAGGTGATATAGCTTCCTCTGCCTACCAAAGTTCATTTTCTAATGCTCTCTTATTCTGTATTTTATTCTTTCCTCCTTGTGAGACGAGGGAAAAAGAGTACTGTTATTGTGTTCTAATGCGTGTCCAGACTTGACAAAATGGGGAGCAATACTCCTTATCATTCTTGTTATGTTACGGCTAGAATGGCTATAAAAATACAACAAATTACCAGCATAAAATATACAATAACTGGTGAATATATTACTCGTAGAAAATAATAACACATTCTACAAACTTTTACATTACTCATACAAACCTCACAACTTCAGTGTGACCATGCTTTGCTGCTAAATGAAGTGGATAAAGTCCAGCCTTACTGGGCACGTCTACACTACACCCAAAGGCACATAAGGTCTGGGCCAAAGCCAAGAGACCTTCTCTGGCCACAATGTGTACTGGGGCTTCTCCCATCTGTACAAGGAGATATGAAAATTAAAAAAAAAAAAAAATAATGATCATAAAATAATTATGTACCAAACACTAAAACAATATAGATAACATAATCCACAAAGTTCATAAGTAATATAATAAACACTCCTGCACTCTTACATCGTCCGTTATATCTGTATTAGCACCAGCATGAAGGAGAATCATGGCAGCCTGTGTGTGATGACGAGCTAAAGCATGATGCAGGGGAGTTGCACCATGACCATCTTGAGCATCAACGCAAGCACCTGCACCTACAAGACCTCGAACACATTCGACATGGCCTCGGCCACTGGCCACGTGTAAAGGGGTTTGCATTTCCTGTTGATAAAACAGAAATGGAAAATCAGACTGTGTAAAAAAAAAAAAAAAATAAATAAAAAAATATATATATATATATATATATATATATATATATATATATATATATATATATATATATATATATATATATATATATATATATATATATATATATATATATATATATATATATATATATATATATATATATATATATATATATATATATATATATATATATACACAGTATTACACTTGACTGTACTTAACTAAAATGAAAAAAAGTTAATACAGATAAAATAATATGTGCCTGAAATTGCTCAAACTGAAAAATTTCTCCAAGTTACAAAGAAAAATTTCAATGTAAGTTTTCATTTATATCTAAATCTGAAAGAACTAGAAACATATACCTACACAAACTTACAAGATGAAATGCATAATGCCGCTTAAAAATACAGTAAATATTAAGTACTAGTAGACACTGACCTTGTCTGTTAGTTCAGTATTAGCTGATGCAGAACACAGGTGATGAACAATACGAGGGAAACCGTGCCAAACTGCGATGTGCAGAGCCGTCTCTCCATGCTAAATGGATGACAATACAAAACAACAACAAAATCAGTGCAACATCAAGCCACACAAGCACAAAACGAGTGCAGTGCGGTTTAACATGAAATAAAAGCAGGCTTACTCCACTTAAAATGATTATTTTGCAGTGGAAATGTAACAGATAACTACATACAAAATTACGTTGTTACACAAATACTTCATCATCATAATACGAGATACTGAAGAACCTGGTATATCCAATATGCTAAAACCACAGTAAACCATAATCAATCTAATTTACCTAAGAGTTAATTTTACAGTGCCATTTACAAATACCTTACTTCAAATCTAATTGTGCATGAGTGAGCAAACTTAGAGAAAAAGCATCACTTATAATATATAATTTAAGCTGAAGCACAGTGTACTTACTTCATCCTGAAGATCGATATTCATGTTGCAAAGGCACAGGTTTTGAACAACAGTAGTGTGGCCGTAACGACATGCTACATGTAAGCAAGTCTCTCCATTCTGAAAGCAATACACGTCCTTACATTTAAATATGCTGTATACCTTGTTAATACCATAAATAATTAATTAATTAAAGGATTAAAAATATCTTTGATCACTTGCATGATCAGTTCATCTTTCTTTTTACATACAATAGCCATTATACCTCTCATAAGGAGGTGGCCAAGTCGAAGCAAAACACTTGGCTTTGTGGGAGTAAAGTACAACCCATTTAGTAGGCTTTTATGACATGCAAGGGGACACAGAAGAGGTAGTCTTACCTTGTTTTGAGCATTAATTTGTGCTCCTTGTTCGATGAGATAGGCAATAATGTGCGCGTGACCCTGACGTGCTGCCCAGTGCAAAGGAGTATCTCCCTGGGCATCTGTGGCATCCAGTCCACCACCTTTCTTGACCAAAAATGACAAAGCTTCTAACTGTCCCAAGCCACAGGAAAGATGAACTGCACTTTCACCATGCTGCAGTACAATAGTATGATCAAATTTTGATGAGGATTTAATTCAAAATTAACCAGCAAAACTCAAACTTATTAAATTTACTTAATGCATGTGTTAACACTACAATACACTTTTCTTTTCAATGGTACAATTCATAGTGTTTTAATTATGACATAACATTATGTGTTAGTGAAGAAAATCAAATCAATATCTTTCTTTCTTTTTAAATAATGGGGAATTATATGTCTGCTCTTATCAACGACAAATTTTGTGAAGACAGTTTTTAAGAATGACTTTATCCATCTAATGGTTAACATAAAAAAAAACCTACTAAGCTACCAAACAAGGAACACCACTAATCTTTCTTTCTAATGCTAAAATGTTTTTGGAAAATATAGGAGATGAATAAGTTTCTTTAGAATCTTAACTCAGACCCTTCTGAAAGGAAGCGATACATTATATACATTTAGCTAAAAATAACTAGAAGAGAATTATTTTCAACTGCTTTTCAAGGTAGATTAAGTGTGGCGATAAGGGGTGGGGTAGACAAAGCTCAATTTCTTAAACTTCTAAATTGATTTTTATTATTAAAATCTTCTCATCAGCTAAAATAACAAATGTGTAGATACAGGATTTCCTCACTAATATAAAAAGTGCAAATGTTACGTGTAAATATACTGATGAAATGACAGACAATTAAGATTTCAAGTTTACGAAATATTTTAAGTAAATAAAAACTGAGAGGTATTTATCTTTTTACTTCATTATTCTCTCTTAATTTAGGGGGCAAAGGCAGCTCAGTGGTAGAATGTACAAGTCAGGAAGAAACCAGCCATAATCCCCAGCTCTAAAATGTCTGCATCATCCCCTATTTGAATGGGGACTAATTGTGGCATATAAAAGTCCTAATTCTCTCTTAAATTACTATATTTTTCGGGTCAGCAAGCAAGAGGAGGAAATGTACAATTCTCAAAAGGGACAACATATACCTTGTTAGCCATATTGACGTCAATATTTTGTGCAACGCTGAACAGTTTCTCTAAGCCCGGCAGGTTGCCCTCCTCCACAGCAGCGACCATAGCTGATAACACAAAACTCGTATCCTGCAAGAAGAAAAAGAACAAAATAAATACATCAATACATGTGTAAATACGTGCTAGAGGTATATTAGCTTCTGGTGAATGTAAGCTTTGGCTCAGCCAACCTCCTCACAAGGATGATTGTGGCCATGGTATATGTATGTACTAATAACATACAAAACAAACTGTATTGCAATATGAGAACTTTTTTTTTAATGAGTGACACCACGACAGGCAAATGAAATTACCCTCACCAGGCCTAAGCACTAAGAAACCGTAAAGCAAAGAGTAAAAGAGATAGGGAGCATTGTGACTTGTCAGATGTGAAGGGGTGATAAGAGATGTGTGACAAATATCAAAGAATAATCGGTGTTGATGTAGGTACAGGAAAAGAACCGTCACTGAAGGATAACTTAACATCAGACTGTCCTGGACAGTTCTATTTAAGTCCAATAGATCTTCAGCTGTAGTATCGCAATGGGAAGCTGGTGCCATTTAGAGTGTTTTCACATTCATTATTCATCAGAGTAAAAGTAGCTAGTATCATTAAAATACAACGGTGTCAGTTTAGTATCCAGTCCACCTCAATATCTGTAGATTATTTCATTCTAGCCCAAACTCTCCTACCCTAAGTAATCTAACCTAAATTAACCAGGTTATGTTAGTTTAGTTAGAATACAACAAACTAAAGATAGTGAGATGGAGTGCATTCTATAATAGCACAAGAACAGCTAATTAGGCTTGTCTCCACATTTTATATCTTGGGTGTACAATAAATGTAACTACTAATTTTAGAAACACACAATAAGTCAGCGGTAGTGTGGGCAAGTTTTGAGGCAAGTAATGAGGGTTCGATCCTATTGTGGGGCGTTAGGAAGGGCAACTAAGCCTCAATACCCTAGCTTCAGTAGGTCTGTATCTATCCCCATTTGAACAGGGACTTTCTGTGATACATAAAATGAAAATGCATCAACTGAATGAATAAATACATAATAACTATCAACTGGAGAGTGTATCACAGTAAACAGTTCTAGGGTGCAGAGACCCCTCAGTTAGGAAAGGAATTGTGACTGTTAATATGATATTAGCTTTGTTTTGGCTTAGTTTGGCAGGGTAAACTGGAGGAAGCAAACCTAATGATGACCTGGGGTTCGTTTTCTCCAGCTGATCAGACCACCACTATAAATGGCACTAATTACGGGAATTAGTCAAAACGGACCACAAGTTTACTTTCACTCACCAACAAGTGATATGAAAATACACACCATTGAGAAATTTCTTAAGAAGTTAAAAAACAAACTAACCTAACCTAATGCTATGGCATATGGCTTGAGATTTTTTTTTTTCGTAACTAGAAGTCCGGAAGTAATACTTTTGCACTCCCATAAAAAAATAATAATAATTTAAATGATCAAATCGTGTCTGAACTGAGGGTGAACTGACCAATTTACCCAACCAAACCTAACCTAATACATGTATTGTAATAAGATTTTTTTTTTATCAGAAGTTGTGAAAGAAAACATTCGCCAAAAATAAAATACTGAAAATTAAAGCATCAGAGTTTAGTAGTTGCTGTCTGTCGTTTTATGTCACTTTTAATTCCCATTCGAATGGGGTGGACAGAGACAGGTTGGAGCTAGGGAATTAAGCCTGGATGCCCTTCCTAAGAAATATCATACTCTCAACACATGTGCGCATGTTGTCATACTCTCAGCACATTTTTTTTCATGCTGATTTTTAACAGATTCACCAGAGGTAATTAGTTTTCGTGCATAAGTGAGTGTGTATATTTTTAAGGTGTCCTTAATACAGACATAACAAAACCACACACAATATTAAAACATAACCAGGGCAATAATGTCAGTTTCTCCCCAGATGATCATTACCCCATCACTCTGTGGATTACTCATGCTGCGTGCGGTGACTGAGAATATTGTTGACTCTTCAAAGGAGCCAAAAGCTATGACAGGGAATATCACCATCTGGTGCATGAATGTGCTCTGACTCCGCCACTCCTTGATAGGGGGGGACTAAGGCCTTGTCTACGTACGTATTTTTTTTTTAATGTTTTTAATCCATCACTACAGGGTTTAAAATAAAATTCGTTTTGAGCATTCCTTCTTTGAAGCGTTTGCTATAAAGAAATTTTTGCACTTATTACAAATATATAGGCCTGTCCAGGACAGTTCGATGTTAAATCTTCCTTCAGTTACGATTCTTTTTCTATGCCTACAGCTACACTGAATATTCTTGGATATTCATCACACATCTTTTATTATCCCTTCACATCTGACAAGTCATTACACTCTCCATCTCTGTTTCTCTTTACTTTATGTATTCTTCGTGCCCAGGCCCGATGAGGGCTGTGTTATTTTATAATTTTTTTGGCCCGTCCTGGTGTCACAATCATATATATATATATATATATATATATATATATATATATATATATATATATATATATATATATATATATATATATATACAGAATCAAACGAGAAAACAGGCAAAATTCTTTACCCACTTCTTTTCCTAACAGACACAGGTTGAGTGTTCATAATACAATAATTAAAATATACTAAATAGAATCATTATCTAAGAAGAACAAACACTAGAAGGAGCTGAGGGAGTTATAAAACTCGTTGCATAAATGTAAAGCGTCGTACTGCATATACCAGATTTCCGTTGGCGGAAATATGCTCATTATTTTCTGGGAAAACATTCTGCAACCGTCTGTAAGGCATACAGTAGTAGCCAGCCAGCATCTCTCTCTCTCTCTCTCTTTCTCTCTCTGAGTACTCACATGTATCTCCACAAAATAATCAAAGTATTGGGTACAAGTCGTGCTCTCTCCCTTTCTCGTTCTGAGTACTCGCATGTATCTCTACTAAACAATCAATGTATTGGATACAAATTGTGCGCGCGCTCTCTCTCTCTCTCTCTCTCTCACATTAAAAATAAAGGTTTTAGTGATGAGAAGTTGTATGAAGCAAATTGAACTCTGGACACCAAGGTTGTGAGCCACGTACTGAATCCCAGAGATACAGAGGGAAACCAATCTCACAACATCAAAATTCAAACAATAAGTTTTATATTTACATACGAACTAAATTTTTTTTTTACATAAAAATAAATAAAAAAGAAAATTTTCCTTCTCTCCCAATTTTTCATGGCTCCAAATCTTTACATACACCCATGCCTGGAGAGCAGGGGAACTAGCAAGGTTATCGAAATAAGGCGAAGTTATATTTTATGGATATGTAAGGAATCATTAACAAGACTAAACAAAACGAAGATATGGTGATAGTAGTAGTGATACCAGTGCAAGCAGCAGCAGCAGCAGCAGTAGTAGTAGTAGTAGTAGTGGTAGTTGTAATAATAATTGCAACACTACTACTACTACTACTGGTATTTTTTCCTTGTTATGTGTCACTATTAGTCCCCATTTGGGGGGTGGATAAAAATGGATTGAAGTTGGGGAAGCAAGGCTGACTGCCCTTCCTAACGCCCCGCCGTGGATACGAACACAGGACGGTCACCTCCTGAGTCGAGATATCTACCACTACGCTACGGCAAACCCCATCTCCTACACCAACAATAACAACAACTGCAACAACAAATAATACTACTACTAAGCATACTACTACTAATAATAATAACAAGAGTAATAATAATAATAATAATAATAATAATAATAATAATAATAATAATAATAATAATAATGATAATCTTAAGACGATGACATTCCTAAAAAAAATAAACATGAATTATCGTTCAATATCCTACAATGAACCATAAAATATGTCTCACTTCACAGTTCCAGCATTCTAAAATCCACGGATCATTACATCACATGACCACCGATTGCAAAACCTTGAAGACTAAAAGCGAAGATATAAATACAAATCTCAATAGAAATATGGATTTTGGCTCCGGATCATCGAGCAAGTGAGTCGAAAAGGCGATCGAGTAGAAATTTTGACACACTTTTTTGAGCGAGTTGGAAGCGTGAATTCAGGAACTGTTTTGCGAACAGAAGGTTGAAAAGATGATTTATGAAAAATCTGTGGATAGTTTAACACAGATATTCAAACATTTGATTATATATAAATGAATACGTTAAAGAAGAGTTTTTATGGGTGATATAGATTTTCATACAAATAAATGAATACAAATAAATTACTATTACACTCCAGTATTATGAATGAACAAAACTTATAAATATAAGTAACTGAAAGATTAAACGAAGAAAAATGTGAAATATGAAGATATATTAATACATTCCGTGCCAGTATTTATTAATTTATGTAAAAATAAATAAATACACAATATAACTATAATAACGATATCAATATATAAAAAAAAATTACAATATAAAACCGAGGTTAAAATATATGAACGGAAGGTTAAACGTAGATAAGTATAAGATTACTCTCAGAAGAGGCACCTGACGTAATTACTAGATGCTTAATCAGGAATTGGGGTTGTTAGGTTGGGTTAGGTCATGTTGGGTTAACCTAACCTTACCTAACATGTACCTAATCTAACCAAACCCAACTTGACCTCAATCCCAGATCAAACACCTAAAAAATACATTAGGTACCTCTTCATAGGGTGAACCCAAATTTAAGATATGTGGATGTTCTAATACAATTTTACAAGAGGAATAAGACATTCTAATATAAATAAATTATAAATAATATAAGTTACGAGTGTTACGAACAAATTAACAATAATAATAATACATTTCATTTTTAATACAGGTTAAAATATATGAATAAAAAAATACATTACATAAATAAATGCAAGTAAGCACTCTCCAAGTCACTACTCTTTCCAGATATCTCATTTGATATAAAACCTAGAAGGGAAATTATTAATAGTGTATGAAAAGAAAATGTTCTGTAAGTAGCATAATTGGGGAATCAGTAATACATACACGTGTGTCACGCTACAGCACGCATTAGTGCAATACAAAATCTAAAAGAATTCGCACCGTCTATATACAACGATACGTAGCTTATAAAACACAAGTATATGCACTAGTAGTGTATATACAAGATTATTCGCACTACTGGTGCATGTTACCTCTGACAAGTATCACATGTGTCATATAGTGGGTAAAGGTCGTACCATCTATAAACATACAAGATTATGTTATATTAGGTTAAGTTAGAAAATATTTTCATGTAAATTCGGTTATTGGCAAAATAAATCAGGAGAAATCCAGACTATTCTAGGTACCTGGCAACACTGCTGCTATGTTTACTTAACACCAGTATATACACTAGCAGTGCATATAGGTGCAGAAGAGATAAAATACATAAATATACGTCAATGCAAATACACGTATCGTGTATATCCAAAGATATTTTATCTTCCATCTGGTATTTTAAATAGGCATAAAATCAATAATACCACAAATGAAAGAAAAAAAAAATAAAACAAAGCAATAGGTATGAGGAATGCTAATGACGACATGATTTGCAGTGTAGCCAATACCATAGGGTTGAATGACGAAAATAACCTACCTGTAAAATCAATTGGTAACAGTAGCTAACAAAGTTACGGCTAATCAGAGAAGCATGTCTATTTGTAGGCAGAAAGAAGAGAAGTGACCTAGAAGAGGTCCTCCCCTAGCGAATAAATTTATCTCTTCGTATTTAATGAATACACGATACAGGGTCACGTTAAGCTAAAAAAAAAAAACTGCTCAGATACATAAATCCATTCACGAGTCATGTCGTAAGTCAGAAGTAAAAAAAAATCGCGAATCAAAGTCAGCTAATTTTTTATTTTTCATAACTGTTTTAGCATCAGTGGAAAAGTTAATATTAATGTGACAATACCGCAAATAATAATAATAATAATAATAATAATAATAATAATAATAATAATAATAATATTTTTTTTTTCACCACTATCTCAAAAACAGATGGGACACAATAAGTGTACCACCCAACAATAGCTAAATAATTTCAATTGCAAGACAAACCAATACATATTACCATACACAATTATTATTATTATTATTATTATTATTATTATTATTATTATTATTATTATTATTACTATTACTACTACGACTACTACTACTACTACTACTAAAAATCATCAAATTCTTTATTATTGAGAAGGGTTACATGACAAAACTCGTGTGGGAGTCTAACCTGATATTGGCTGACTTAACTGCTATTCCTATCCCTCTCCCTGTCTGTCTCTGCCACTAGCATGACAGTCCACAAGAGCAATTAAATCTATTAAAAATCATGTGTCACTTTCTGCAAGTGCATGACAGAATTATTCATCTGATTCTTTGCTTAATATATATATATATATATATATATATATATATATATATATATATATATATATATATATATATATATATATATATATATATATATATATATATATATCTATAATTTTTACTCCGACCGGGACTTGAACCTAGGACTTATAATTATAAACCAAGGCGCTACTAACTACACCACAGAAGGTCTTAAAAGGGAAACAGACCTTACAGCTTATATCTGCTATACTAGGAATGAATACATTCTATCTGAATGCCACTCTGTTCATATTACAGTTTCCCCAACCTCACTCGAATTAGATTGGGGGAAACTGTAATAAGAACAGAGTGGCATTCAAATAGAATGCGTTTATTCCTAGTATAGCAGATATAAGCTGTAAGGTCTGTTTCCCTTTTAAGACCTGCTGTGGTGTAGTTGGTAGCGCCTTAGCTTAGTAATTATAAGTCCTAGGTTCAAGTTCCGGTCGGGGTAAAAATGATTCATTTTTTCACACACAGTAATGTGCTTATTTGAATATATATATATATATATATATATATATATATATATATATATATATATATATATATATATATATATATATATATATAAATATATTATATGTATATATATATATATATATATATATATATATATATATATATATATATATATAATTTTTTTTTTTTTTTTGTACTCTATTCATAGTTCAGTACTGTGTATCTATTTAACTCATATTTTTTTACATATATTTTTTTCAGCTTTGTCATATTTATTTTTTCTTTGTTTTCGCAAAGACTTATTTTTCTTTCCTTAAAAATATTCTAGAGAGCATTTTTTTTAATCTTTCTAAAGATCTTATTTACAAGAGGCAGAGACGGACAGGAATGTTGACTCGATTTTTTGTGCAATCAGTCGATCTTATATATAAGTTTTTCCATATTTTACCTCCAGTTAATGCATTAAATTAAGAACAGTTTTATAATAATAATAATAATAATAATAATAATAATAATAACAATAATAACGGAATACGTAAGTGCAATAACGCATTTAAATTTTTCCAGTATTACACAAGTTACTGCCAAGATTCTGACCTGGGACCTGCACAGCAGGATTTCACAGCTAACATCTTTCGGCCACGAGGGTCATTATAACAATATGTACTGGAACAACAACATCAATAAGAACGACAGCAACAACAATACAAATAATAATAATAATAATAATAATAATTATTATTATTATAATTATTATTATTATTCTTTCTGGGGACTGTGGTAGAGCAGTGGTTAGAGCACTAAACTACGGAGGTGACACACTCGCCATCGAGCCCACGGCGGTAGGTATGAAGGACATCCAGTCTTAATTCCCCAACTCCAACCTGTGTCAGACCTCATAATGGGGATTATTACAGACACATAAAACGGCAAATAAACATTATTAACATTATAATTAGCATTATTATTTTATCATTATTTTTAATTACTTGCTATGATATTTAAAATGAATTGCAAATTCTATTAGTATTTAATTTATCCATGACCAAATACAGATTGTAATGTTTAACAACTGCAATATCACTGGGAGTGCCCATGTGCACATGTCGCCAAGGATAGTTATTTAAATAAAATAAAAAAAACTAGCAGTATCATCATTGGCAGGTAAATGACAGTATTCTACGATACGTTCTCACAAATAAATATAAATAAATGTAATTATAGAAGGTGAACGAAAAATATCTCTCTCTCTCTCTCTCGCTCTCTCACACACACACACGCACGCACGCACGCACGCACGCACGCACGCACACACACACACACACACACACACACACACACACACACACACACACACACACACACACACGCGCGCGCGCGCGCACACACACACACATATATATATACTATGTAAACGCAAATATTTGGTAAGAAGCATAAATGAATAAATAGGTTAATAAATATATAAATAAAAAAGACATGCGTACATGCAAATATGTAAAAAAGTAAAATACCAAAAAATATACACAGAAAAGTAACTTCATCACAACAACAATGAAGGCCATGGAGAAGTGTTTTTACCTCTTCCTTGCCGTCTTCCTTAGGCGAGGTCTCGGTAGCCTCCTGTTTCACCAGATGAAAGTGAAGCTGTGGAGGAGGAGGCGCTGTAGAAGGGGTAGAGGAACTTTTGTCTGTTCCTCCTCCTCCTCCTCCAGCAGGAGCTGTTTTTCCATGACCGCCACCGCTCCCTGCCACTGCTACTGTAGGTGCTCCTACCCCAAGTCCTCCTCCTCTAGTCACTGCGGGTCGCATTCCTCCACCACTAACCTTCGCCTCAATATCTAAATTATTTCCTAAACCTACAACGACTCTTTCTCCTCCTCCTCCATTTACGCCAACAACAACAGTTGGAGGTGCGGTGGTTATTGTGGTGGAGGTAGTAACGGTGACGGGAGGAGTGGTAGCTGTAGGAGGGGGACTTGTAAGGGAAACCACTCCCTTATCACCTTCGGAACTTGATACACTAACTTCTCCCGAAACTCCTGGTGTTTCTTTCTTTGGGGAAGTAATATCTATTCCTCCTCCTTCTCCTCCACCATCAGCCGCCTTCTCCAGCTTGCCACCCCCTACGGACGCGACAACTGCGGTATCTGACGCAGCACCAGCAGGAGTGGCAGCGGCAGCAGCAGGGGCGGATGCTGAATATAAGAGCTGAGGGCGTTGCTCGCTACGAGCAGTCATAATCATAAACTATTGTAAATAGAATTTCTTTTTTTCTGTCACTTTCTATTTTGTTTTAATTATTTCTTTTTTCTTTTTCTCTCTGTCTCTATTGCTATTTTCACACGGCCTGTTTTTTATGCTCCTTATTATGCACTTACCACGATTCTTCATGTAGTGATACAGCGTGTTTGGTAATAAATGCAAACCTATATTAATTAGAACACTGTTATAAATGTGAACTTATATAAAAGAGGGCATTGCTATCAATGTAAACCCATGTAAAAAGGTTATAAGGTCGTCTCATGTAAAAAAAAAAAAAAAAACTAGAAACAGATACAATGATGATGATGATGATGAAGATGATGATTATTATAATTACTTCCAGTGCATGAGAAAGTAAAATATTATACTTAATAATATCATATATACATACTGCTTTTTTCATTAAAAAAAAAACACCAACGAAAACATACGCAATGTAATATACGAACGTTCCGGTTCGGTTCCGGTTTTACGTCACGGACTCCCTTATCAACCAAGGGCTAGGACGGTTGCCTTCTTGAGAAGGACGTAAATACGAAAGAGAACGAAAATAAATATTAAATTAATAATATAAACTGACCTTAGTAAAAGAATATAATAATAATAATAATAATAATAATAATAATAATAATAATAATAATAATTATTATTATTATTATTAGTGACAAAACGGCAAATAAACATTATTAACATTATAATTAGTATTATTATTATCATTATTCCTAATAATAATAATTATGATAATAAAAATAATAATAATAATAATAATAATAATAATAATAACAACAAAACGATAATAACGATAATAATAATAATAATAATAATAATAATAATAATAACAATAGTAATAATAATCATCATCATCATCATTATTATACGGCACATGAGAAGTACAAAAACACTAGCACATTCTGAGAAAATCTTATCCCTTTCAAACGATAACCCTCTCGATAACTGTAATGGGTAGGAGGAGGTGTGGGGATCTCAGCGTATGGATGGGTAGCGAGTGTGAAGAGAAGTGAAGCATGGGTCACATACACCGCAGAGTTAACCCATATGTAGGTCAAGAGGGGTTGCAAAAGGGCAACCCACTCAATGCAACAAATCTACGTTTTTTCTCTCTCTGCATGCATGATAAGGCGCGCGCGTAGCTCGATTTGCGTGCGTGTGAATGCACGCATGCATGAGTATATACGGTATATGATAGGGCCAGTGGAGTGATCGAAGTATATTGGCATCTGGTGTGTGTGTGTGCTTTGACTCGATCTCTGTTACGAATGGGAATGTGGCCGCATTATATATATATATATATATATATATATATATATATATATATATATATATATATATATATATATATATATATATATATATGTGTGTGTGTGTGTGTGTGTGTGTGTGTGTGTGTGTGTGTGTGTGTGTGTGTGTGTGTGTGTGTGTGAAAATAGCTATGCATTTGTATTCTTGAGTTTGGATGTATACATATAGGCATGGATAAGAATAAAAAAATAGTGTACACGTACGAATATACATATGAGAGAGTAAGCGAATTCTTGTTTGTATGAGTTCGCATTAATAGTTTAGTATGTATAAGCATTAATAATACACTAAGTGCCCTTTAATATGTGCATGTATATGCGCGTAAATACGTATGTATGATAGCAAATATGATTATTACATGTAGGTGGATATATATAAAAATGAATAAGTAAATATGATTAAGTGTATTTTGCATAAGCATGAATAATTATAATTATACATAGTATATGTACATTATTGGAGAGTCGCGGTAGCTCAGTGGTAGAGTGAGCGAGTCGAAAAGTGACTAACGCAGGTTTAATCACAACGGGAAGCGCTAGAAAGGGCGTTCTGCCCTAATGCCCCAGCTCCAACATGTCACTGTCCACCCCCACTCAAATGGGGACTAAATATGACACAAAAAAAGGCAAATTATATGTACATGGTTATAGACTAACACATACCCGTGCAGTGTGTATATGCACATATGACTTTTATACTAGTGTATGTGTATTTTTTGAGTATATAGCGAAAATATACGTTATATCACAAACATAACATTGCTATAACGTTAATTCTGAAAATAACCGGAGTTACTGCTCAATTTAACACAATACATCAAGAGAATGCAATTATATTAACCCATTTAAATAAATAAGTTGTTTTGTTTATATTAGTCATTTGCTTAAGTATTCAGAATAAAATTATATGAAGGAGCAGCACAGTGTGTCAAGCAATTAAAAAAAAAAAATACGTAAAACTTAAAAAAAAAAGTTCACATGAAAATGAAATTAAAACAAAAAATTACAAAAACTGAAAAATCTATTAAAAGAAAGTTTATACATATGTGAAGCCTCCTTAATTGTATTTAAAACACCCTAATTAATGCAGTAGGTATATATGTATGTGTTCACGCACGCGTACATGAACGTATGTATGTGTGTATGTATGAATGCACAAGGGTAGGTACACAGATAGATATGTATGTATGTATGTATGTATGCATGTATGAATGCACATGGGTAGGTACACAGATAGATATGTATGTATGTATGAATGCACATGGGTAGGTACACAGATAGATATGTATGTATGAATGCACGTACTCATGCACGCACTTGTGTAAACAAAAGTGTAGAATTACGTACATAACACCTGTAGGCTATGCTCCTTTCCCAAAAACCTGGCCAAGGGAAGACACAACTATAAAAAGGTAGTTCTTTTAATTAGTATCAATGTACACCTTCACAATTTTACATACAACTTGAAATGTCCTTACTAAATCTCCTCATTGGAAAAAGCCCTTTGATCTAACTCCCCGTTTCCTGGTCATATCCTAAGATTCTCGTAACTTTTAAAGCAAGAAGCCAATTCTTGTCTTTACATTGTAAGATATCTCTAAAAATGAGACTTAAGTTTTCGAAAATTTATATTTTTTAAAACTTCGCCTTTCACTCCATCTCCATTAAAACTTCATCCAAACAGGAAAACCATTTTCTTTCTAGTTTTCCTTATTCTTAAACTTCCTATCCGTATCTCCTATCCTTTTCTATCCTTTATTATTTTCATCTTACCCATTTATTTATTACATTCATTCTCTCTCTTTAAAAAAGGAAAATAAATTCCTTATACTCATTTTGCTCTCTCCATTATTATTTTCTCTAGTCACCGTGGCTCAAGCGGTAGCGTTCCCGACTTTGAAGCGTTAGGTCGAGGGTTCGCGCCCCGTCACGGTCTGAGGTTAGCAAGGGCATGCACTAAGGGTAACGATTACATCTGCCAAAACAAGTCCTTCACAAGAAGGCAACCGTCCTAGCCCTTGGTAGAAAAGGGAGTCCGTGACGTAAAACCGGAACAATTATTATTTTCTCCATACCTTTTCATTTATGATCTCTCTTTCTCTTTCCTTATATAACCGGCATCGACCCAAGGATCCAACCTCATTGTAAAGGCGCCACGAGGGAGACATACAGACACTCAGTCCCTGGCGTACCAATTCTCTCTCTCTCTCTCTCTCTCTCTCTCTCTCTCTCTCTCTCCACTCTCTCTCTCTCTCTCTCTCTCTCTCTCTCACACACACCCACACACACACCCACGAACGCACGCACGCACACACGCACGAACACACACATTCAAACGCGCGCGCAAGAACAAGCCTCCTTGGGCTACCCCAATATATTTGTAAGTCAGTCAGTTCTATCGCAGTGGGAAAAAAAATAAACTTGCATAATGTAATTTCAGATATGCTGGGCTGGCTGGACGATTTCTAAGCTTGTCATTTTTTTTTGTTTCTTTGTCTAGATTTATTTACGTATAGTATGTTATTCTCCTTTTTATTTATTCATTAATATGTATACCTATTTATTTTTCTTGCCTTTACTTATTTTTACGTATTTTTATTCAATAATATAATAATCTAGTTGTTTTAATTACTCGTGTATTTCGAGTGCATTAATAACTTCAGCGCCTTCCAATTGGAAATGGAATACTCAAAACGCTTGCTGATATTATATATGTGTGTGCATGTGTGTGTGTGTGTGTGTGTGTGTGTGTGTGTGTGTGTGTGTGTGGTGTGTGTGTGTGTGTGTGTGTGTGTGTGTGTGCGCGCACGAAGCACACATCAATATATATATATATATATATATATATATATATATATATATATATATATATATATATATATATATATATTCCAAAACATAATGTCAAATCGTCAAATAAAGCCTTATACAGCATCTAAATTCTCTCTCTCTCTCTCTCTCTCTCTCTCTCTCTCTCTCTCTCTCTCTCTCTCTCTCTCTCTCTCTCTCTCTCTCTCTACACACACACACCACACACACACACACACACACACCACACACACACGCACGCTCACACACACATAGTAGCTATTGAGAACTCGTAATACAAAAGCGACAACAGCAATGACAACAAAAACAACAACAACAACAACACAAGAAAAAGTGAAATATATCCACCAGTTTGTTTATCAATACATTAAGCGCTTTTGCTTTGATAAATTCGCTTATCTAACTAGCATCGTTCCTACCTTACCTACCTACCTACCTACCCTACCTACCGGCCTACTTACCTACCTTCCTACCAACGTAATCTAAGTTTAATATTATATAATTTCCTTTGATCTTCAAATATAAATGAAAGAAAACTTATATTACGCCCTAACAATACAAAGAGAGAGAGAGAGAGAGAGAGAGAGAGAGAGAGAGAGAGAGAGAGAGAGGAGAGAGAGAGAGAGAGAGAGAGAGAGAGAGAGCAGTCTTTTGTGTTGCTTTAAAAATCTTTCTTAATGTGTTATTTCAGTGCAAAACAAGGTTATGTTATTATCAGCAGATGCTCCCTCAAACAATATAGGTCACATATGTTAATTAATATAACTGTCATTATTATTATCATTATAATTATTATTATTATTATTGTTATTATTATTATTATTATCATTAATATGATTTTTATCATAATTATGAATAATAATAATAATATTATTATTATTATTATTAATTGTTGTTGTTGATGTTGTTGCGAACATCATCATTATTATTATTATCATTATCATTATTATCGTTGTTATTATTATCATTATCATTATTATCGTTGTTATTATTATAATCATTATCATTATTATCGTTGTTATTATTATTATTATTATTATTATTATTATTATTATTATTATTATTATTATTATAATTCCCAGTATTTTATTTTCTATCGTGTATCTTAACTCCAAAAAACACCTTGAAAAGGAGAATAATTTTCAGTTATCTTCCCAAAAAGAAAAGATACATGATCAGAAAATACTGGAGGGGGGGGTTTCCCCCCATTATATTTGCAAAATCCATCAATGAAATCAATAACAGACAAACACAGCTAACGCTGTTGGTTATTATTCTACACACACACGCACGCGCGCGCACACACACAAACACACATACAAGCACAAAAAGAACACACACACGCACATTCACTATCTACCGAGAAGATATGAGACGATAATAAAGAAAACTAAAAAATAAATGAGACGAAGACGGGAAATATAGAGAGAGGAAGGACAAAGTAGGAAGGAGAAGAGGTCGAAAGAGGTGAAGAAGAGGTCGAAAAAGGTGGAGAAGAGGTCGAAAAAGGTGGAGAAGAGGTCGAAAGAGGTGGAGAAGAGGTCGAAAGAGGTGGAGAAGAGGTCGAAAGAAGTGAGAGAAGAGGTCGAAAGAGGTGGAGAAGAGGTCGAAAGAGGTGGAGAAGAGGTCGAAAGAGGAAGGAGAAGAGGTCGAAAGAGGTGGAGAAGATGTCGAAAGAGGTGGAGAAGAGGTCGAAAGAGGTGAGAGAAGAGGTCGAAAGAGGTGAGAGAGGAATGGAAGAGGACACGAGGGGTGGGATGGAAAATGTAGATAAGTAAGGAATAAGACGAAAGGAGGAAGAAGACGAAGAGATCATAATTGGGAGGAGAACAAAAAGAAAAGAAGAGGAGTGGAAGAAGACAGGTAAAGAGGAAAGGAAAAATAAGAGGATAATAATTAGCAGGTATTCTGTATTCAATGACCTCTTCACGAGAAAACCCCGAATAAACACACCTTTAAACCGCATAATTCGAACAGACGAGGAGGAGGAGGAGGAGGAGGAGGAGGAGGAGGAGGAGGAGGAGGAGGAGGAGGAGGAGGAGGAGGAGGAGAAGAAGAAGAAGAAGAAGAAGAAGAAGAAGAAGAAGAAGAAGAAGAAGAAGAAGAAGAAAGAAGAAGAAGAAGAAGAAGAAGAAGAAGAAGAAGAAGAAGAAGAAGAAAAATGAAAAAATAAAGAAAAAGAAAAAAGAAGAAAAACAGATGAAAAAGAAAAGAAGACGAAGAAGAAGAAGAAGGAGGAGGAAGAGGAGGAGGAGGAGGAGGAGGAGGAGGAAGAGAGTAATGGAAATTCCCGGTTTTGCTTTCCTCTTAGCTTTATGACCGGCTAAATATAGTTGACACTGGAGCAACCGCAGCCTAATATATATATATATATATATATATATATATATATATATATATATATATATATATATATATATATATATATATATATATATATATAATATATATATAATATATATATAATATATATATATATATTATATATATATATATATATATATTATATATATATATATATACAGGTATATATAAAGCGAGGGTGGAGGGAACCAATGTAAGTACGTATGCACGCATGCATGAATGTACATATGCATTAAAGTATATATGCATACTAGTATGTATTCATGTATGTACGTACGTATTTATGTTTGAGTGCGTATGTAAACATGCACGTATGCATGTAAGTAAGAAAGGATGTATGTTGGGATGTATGTGTGCGTTAGTGTATATATGTGTGCTAGGATGGGTATGTGTACGAATTCGTAAGTCCGTCTCTGTGCACATGCTTGGATGTATGTATGAGAGAGAGAGAGAGAGAGAGAGAGAGAGAGAGAGAGAGAGAGAGAGAGAGAGAGAGAGAGGAGAGAGAGAGAGGAGAGAGAGAGAGAGAGAGAACATACGGAAGTGAATGGAGCTCAGATGTCAACTCCAGAATGAATATTTATGTGTGCGAGATTGGATATGCTAGACGCCGTGAGTCTGGTTTAGGTCTTAACTTTGAAAATAACTCCATTAACTTATTTGATAGACTTCTGTGAATCCCAACCTATCCTCTGTCAATTAACTCGTTTGCTGGATGAAATTCGCCATTCACTGGCGCCAGGTAGTGCTGTACATATATAAAGCGAAATTAATGATAATAGATATTTAAAGCTCTGATAATTACCTAAATCGGCTAATGCGATGCATGATCTCTATTCAAAGTAATTATAATTTTTTTTATTAATTACATGTTACTGAGCAGATTAATATAAATCAAATTACATTAACTAACCTATTCAAAATGGCTGAAGATAAAATTTAAAAAGATCTGAAGCTTTAAAATCGCAATTCTAGTTCAGGTCATCAAAGCAAATTTAGACAAAAATGGAGGAAGAAAATACGTGAGAAAGCATTAAAATAATTCTTCTTTTTTTTGTAGACAACTTAACCCATGTTCCTATGGGGTCGCTGTTTCATTAAGCCTCCCTGGTGACTAGTGGTTAAGTCTGATTCATCATTACGATCGCATGCCCTTCCTAACGCCTACCCTCTCTCCTGATCCGGTTTAGGGACCAGCATCGAGTTGAGCTGACTTGCTCTACCAGTGACTGGATTCTTTAGAATCGCAACTGGTATTACCAAAAGACTCGACCAACCCTATCTTATGATCCGAACTTGGGGCAGGTATCGAGTTAGACTGACTAACTCCCACACCATTTCTAACGACTTGGAACCGAGACCGAGTTCCGCTGCCTTGCTGAACACATTAATTAGCCACTGATCATACCAAAATACTGAACTACCCCACTCCATTGATCCGGACTTGGGACCGGGACTTAGTTGAGGTGTCTTTCTCCCCATTTTTTTTCATTATGTATAACACCGGGACGGGCCTAAAATAAAATAGAACTGACCTCATCGGGCCTGAGCACGGAAAAAAAACCACAAAGTAAAGAGAAACAGAGATGGAGTGTAGTGACTTGTCAGATGTGAAGGGATAATAAGAGATGTGTAACAAGGTTTCTATATAATCGCAACTGGTGTTATTATTATTATTATTATTATTATTATTATTATTTTTAAGTATCCTTTTTGAAATGTACGTGTCTGTGGAAAAAAAATATTTATTATCCATTACTAGCTTCTTATTTCCACAAATGAATCAAATATTTTGTAATTTAACTGAGGTTCAGTGACAAAAGAATAATTGCTTCTGGAGTAGTTTCATTCCTGACTCTTCGAATCAATTCCATACTTTGCACACTGGATGTAATAATTTCCAACAAAATTCCTGAGACAAGAGTAAATTCAATATCAAAATAAGAAAACAAATTGTGTTTGGAATTGGAATTTCTTAGATAATAAAGTCATTTCTGTATCTTTCACCAGGTATGAGTAGTTGAGGCATAAGTGGATCGTGGTGAAGGTGTGTTTCTTGACTCGGCCACCCCTATTACAAGGGGGGAAGAGGCATGCATATGTATGTATGTATGTCAAATGTCAAAAGCAGTCTAGATGTTGACGAGGAAACCCCGCGATTTTGCAATCGACAGACCGCTTTGGCTTTGTAAGTGACAAATTTCAAGTTCGAGCCGACCGCGATGCATTAGGAAGTGCATCCAGTCTAGATTCCCCAAATCCAACTTGTCTGTGTCCGCCCCATTCGGATGGGGATGAATAGCGACATATAAAAAAGCAAAAGGCCTTAATATCAAGTTATATTTTACTTTCTATAATGTTTATTAGTAAAATCAAAATATTAAATAGTAAGATACTAGGGCCCTAGGCTGAGGGAAAGCCTAGATATGAAAAAATAGAGAACCATCTAGTGTTTTCTAGATGGCAGCTAAGGGCTATAAAACTTTGTCCTATGATAAAAAGAGAAAACATTTCTAATTTTTCCTAGACGATACCTGAAGACAGACCATTTTCATTCCTAGAGCACTATGAGATTTTAAAAATACTCTTCCACCACAACAAAGCACATCTAATGCGCTAACAAGGGTCACTATACATGCGATTTCCATGTTTTTCTGATCTTTAAGTGCCTTCGAAGGAGAGGAGCTGTCACAATAAAATAAAGTGGAATAGATAGATAAACAGATAGATAGATAGACAGATCAATAGACAGACATAAATATTCAGATAGATAGAGATCTATAGATAAATAGAGATATTAGATAGATAGCCAGACAGGCGGATAGATATAGATACATATACATTGATATAGATAGATAGACACATAGGTAAAGAGATAAAAAGACAGACAGATCTATATATATATATATATAATATATATATATATATATAATATATATATATATATATAGATAGATAGATAGATAGATATACAGATAGATAGATAGATATACAAATAATTGCAGAGAGATAGACACAGATAGATAGATAGATATAGATACAGATATATAGATATATAGAGAGAGAGATAGCGTGCAAACCGTAAATGGCACCGAGGTCACGAATAGCTTTCGTTGTTCTTGTATTCCTAGAGAACGATGCCAAATCTGGGGTTCTCAAAGATGAATAAATAGGAGGGGGATCATGCAATGGTCATGCATAAAGACAGCCATACATCTACAATCAGGTCATGTAGGTGAGTCATACGGTCATGTAGGTGTGTAAACCTGTCAAGAGGGTGAATGAGTGGGATGGGTGGATATCAATATGGGGGGTGGATGTCATATCCTGGATGGGGATAAGGCTTACAAAATAGTATAGAAGATCAGGAGGAGAGGGAGGAGAGGAGGGAGGAGGAGGAGGAGGAGGGGAGGAGGAGGAGAGGAGGAGGAGGAGGAGGAAGGAGAGAGAGAGAGAGAGAGAGAGAGAGAGAGAGAGAGAGAGAGAGAAGAGAGAGAGAGAGAGAGAGAGAGAGGAGAAGAGAGAGAGAGAGAGAGAGAGAGAGAATCATCAAATATTCAGATGATCACGAGAGAATCTCATTGAGACGAGTCGACTTAAATATATATATCATATCGGCATAAAAATAAACAAAAAGAATATACAGGTAATTATCGTTAAATAATAATAATAATATAATAATAATTACAATAATCATACTACTACTACTACTACTAATACTATTACTACTATAATACTACTACTACTACTAATGATAAAAAATTATAATAACAATAAAAACAAGTAATAATAATCGGAAGAGGTAATATCTCTTGCTAAAAGAGTCGAAGTTCATGTATTGGGTCGTGAACTACTGTTTTTCTCGACCTCAATTGAAAACAGGTCAAAAACATCTATAATTTTTCAAAAGAAGACACGCCCCCAATCCAATACGAAACTCTGCATCTCTTCCAATGGGTAAGAAAATGTTGTAATTACGAAAACTTTGACAAAGTAAAATGCGAACTGGCCAACAATAAAGGTTAATAAAAATAAACCAAACATATATATGAATAAATAATCAAATAATTACATATGAATAAACACATAAAAATGGACATAAATAAGTGTATATATATATATATATATATATATATATATATATATATATATATATATATATATATATATATATATATATATATATATATATATATATATATTAATGAATAAGTAAATAGACAACATTACATAAAATAATTAAATAAATCATCAAGTACAAAAATACGTTAATATGTGAATAAATTTAGTTTGTCAAAATAAGTAAATAAAAAATAAAAATTATTCATAAACAGTAAATCAGATAAATAAAATATAATTCATAATATAGATAACTAAATAAAGAAAAAATACACTAATACATAAATATATAATTATCATATAAATAAATAAATACAAAAATACGCAAAAATAAACCATTAACAGGTTAACCAGTAGAGAGAAAAGTGTCTCTAGACTGTCCTTTGGTTATACAGAAGACACGTGTCCCAAACACTGCCCACTCAAGAGGGCGCTTGGAGCACGTGCAGGGCAGCTGAGAGTCTCTGACAGAAAACCATTTTGACTATTCAATAACAATAATACCAATAATTTGATCTTATAATAATAATAATAATAATAATAATAATAATAATAATAATAATAATAATACAAATCTGATTCAAGTCCCATATTCTTTCATAATTCCACAAGTTTCAATGAGAAGTCATTGGAGGAGTGTCTTCTAATGAATATTACCTGCGTGGGAATTTTAACCCGACGAGCATATTAATTACCAAATGGCAATACATCGGCCAATAATGAGATATAAAAATAAGAAGTTTCATCTATGTAAGAATGTCATTGTGCCATTAGAAAAAAAAGTGATGTTTAAAACAGAGATGGTGACACAAAGGCATTAGCGTGCCAAGAGGCACTAATTCTTTCGGTAATTATCATATGTATATATATATATATATATATATATATATATATATATATATATATATATATATATATATATATCTAGATAGATATAGTATATACATATATATACTGAAGATAAGTACAGAAAATAATCATCAGAATAACATGAAGTGAGAGAGAGAGAGAGAGAGAGAGAGAGAGAGAGAGAGAGAGAGAGAGAGAGAGAGAGAGAGAGAGAGAGAGAGAGAGAGAGAGAGAGAGAGAGAGAGAGAGAGAGAGAGAGAGAGAGAGAGAGAGAGAGAGAGAGAGAGAGAGAGAGAGAGAGAGAGAGAGAGAGAGTGTTTGTTTCTGGTTTGATATCACATTCCCAAACTTTTGACGCAAAAAAATTCCAAGAAAGTACAGTCTCCCTTATCTTTATATGGTACAGAACATAAATAAATAAATAACTAAATAAACATATATAGAGATATAAATAAAGTGACAGATAGATAAATGGATAGAAATAGAGATCAGATAGATAGATAGATAGATAGATAGATAAATAGTAAATTTAGAGATGTTATACAAACGAGAAAAACGGTTTTTTAATGAATTAAAAAAACATGTTTACATGCACTGAATGATGCCAAAAATATAATTATATATTAAACCGTCTAAATTTCAGCTACGCACAAACAGAAATGAAAAACACACACACATGAACACAGAATCAAACATACAAAAATGTTATCTTACAAAAATGGCCATGACACAAGCATATACAAAACAGCAAATACATATACTTACACACATACAAAGACATTATTTAAAGCTAATGTCAAATATACATACAAACATACGTACAAACATACATGCATAGAAAAATACAAACATACATGTAAACATACATACATGCATAAAAATACAAACATACATGTAAACATACATACATGCATAGAAAAATACAAACATACATGTAAACATACATACAAGCACACGCGTCCGCACACACGCACACATACACACACCAAAGACCCAAGTATCTCTAAAAGAATACTGTAAAATTGTTCCTAAAATAACCTTTAGTCTGTTATTCTTATTCTTTGTTCTCTGTAAAAAGAAAATGGGAAAAAAAGGCGAAAAGAATATAATTCTCATTAGGAAGAGGGCAGCAACGAGGGAGATGAAGGAGAGAGAGAGAGAGAGAGAGAGAGAGAGAGAGAGAGAGAGAGAGAGAGAGAGAGAGAGAGAGAGAGAGAGAGAGAGAGAGAGAGAGAGAGAACTAGCAAACGAGCAGAGAGAGAGAGAGAGAGAGAGAGAGAGAGAGAGAGAGAGAGAGAGAGAGAGAGAGAGAGAGAGAGAGAGAGAGAGAGAGAGAGAGAGCTGAAGCCCTCTCTTGTTGAGAGAGAAATATCTCTATAAAGAACTCCTCTGGAAATAGATAGGTTGACAGAAAGATAGAAAAATAAATACATACATAAAGAAATAGACAGATAGATAGATATATTAATTGAGGGAGAGAATTACCTCTTTGAAGCCCTCCCCTGGAAAGAGTTGGATCGATACTGATAAACAAATATAGATAACACACACACAGTGTGTGTGTGTGTGTGTGTGTGTGAGAGAGAGAGAGAGAGGAGAGAGAGAGAGAGAGAGAGAGAGAGAGAGAGAGAGAGAGAGAGAGAGAGAGAGAGAGAGAGAGAGAGAGAGAGAGAGAGAGAGAGAGAGAGAGAGAGAGAGAGAGAGAGAGAGAGGAGAGAGAGAGAGAGAGAGTTTGCATGCAATGTAGCATGATTTGAGCGGAGAAGTCAGTCATTATCAGAAAAGCTAACTAAAAATATGAGAGTTGGAGCGTGTGCGCGCGTGTGTTTGTGTACACTATGACTCTGTTATTGATTTGAATGAAGCAAAGACACAGCATTCCAATATATATGTTATTAGTAAGTATTTGTATGTATGTATGAATGTCTTTGCGTATAAGTAAGAAGTGCATATGTTTTTGTATATATGTGTATGCATGTATATATGTACGTATGCATACGTGCAAGTATGAATGTCTTTGTATATAAGTAAGAAGTACATATGTGTATAAGTAAGAAGTATATATGTGTATAAGTAAGAAGTACATATGTTTTTGTATATATGTGTATGCATGTATATATGTATGTATGCATACATGCATGTATGTATGAATTTATGCATGTGTGCAAATCGCTTTGCATATCTGCCAGCTCATTCAAAGTAACGACTACAATAAAAAGCTTGTAAACATATAAGTAAGTTAATTAAATAATTAAAACAATACTTAATACTTAAAGAATGTAAATATTAAATGCCTAAATAATAAAAAATAAGCACTTTATATATATATATATATATATATATATATATATATATATATATATATATATATATATATATTAATAACTATATATATAATGAATATATACAAATATCTAAATAAAACGAACGAACGAATAAATAATGCCTATAAATGTTAACATAAAACAAAATGCAATCTGAAGCCAAGATTCGAAAAGAAACGCTCGAGGGGGGGAAGAAGATTCATTTGATCTTCCACGCGTGATGTTTGTCGGAGCCCAAAACACACACAACATGACGATGTTTACCATCAGACTTTTCTATAAATAATAATAATAATAATAATAATAATAATAATAATAATAATAATAATATCAGCAGTCAAGTACACGAGGGAGTGTTCTTAGCTATATAAAAACTTCAAATTAAAATGAACAGCACTCAATTGTATAAAACATTAGTAGTCATGTACATAGAGAGATGTAAATGAAAGGATTTAAGTAGGAGAGAGAACATCTCTCTATGTACATGACTACAGTAACCCCTCATTTATCGCGGGGTTCGGTTCCGGGACCGGCTTCGATAGGCGAATTTCCGCGAAGTAGGAACACCATTAAAAAAAATTTAATGGTGCTCCTACTTCGCGGAAATTCACCTATCGCAGCCGGTCCCGGAACCGAACCCCCGCGATAAATGAGGGGTTACTTAGTCAAGTACATAGAGACATGTTCTCTCTCCTACTTAAATCTTTTTATTTACTATTGACCCTCGTTTGACGTTGTTCCTTGCACCGTTTTCAGTTGAAACGAACTCAGGAGAATGTTCAGTGTTACTTATGAACTTCAATACAAAAGTGGATTTTCTGATCACTCTCTCGTGAACAAATGCAATACAGCAATTTTCTATGACCCAAAATCCTTCGTTCTCGATGTTATAAGTCAAAAACTTACTTTCTATATCAGTTAAGCAGAATTTAAGTGGTAACTGTTCCACTTAAAATGAAAATGAAAAAGTCTGAAGAGTAGCAAACTGTCATAACAGAATGTAACTAATAAAAGAATGCTTTGAGAACTAAACAAATAAGAAATAAAAATATTCAAAAATAACAATTCTCTAGGTAAAGTTCTTTACCGAAAATCACACATGAAAACTTAATAATTAAATTATTTCAATTTTATGGACGATATAAGAGAACATCGCTTCATAGTGGAAAATTATTAATTTCCAAAAGGCAAATGGAATCCGAATCACCAGCCACACACAAAATAAAAAAATAAAAGCATCATATATATAATTGAATAAATATATGACACTTCATAACACTCGAACGTCAAATGATATATTTCCAAGAATGACCTTCAGGTCTAATTGTATTGTGCCGGAGCATGCAATGTGACCTCTTTATCCATATTGTAAATTCTTTAAAACACGCCCTCTATATAACATTAGGCAAGGCAATTGTGAACTCGAAACACATAATCATACATTCTCTCTCTCTCTCTCTCCTCTCTCACACACAACATACACATGTTCAAACATCCACATAAATATATACAATCATATACATCTGTGTACGCATATACAAAGAGACATGTAAAGACACCCAAACTCATATGCACATATTCCTACACTTACGCATAAACATACACACACAACCGCGCAAAAGCACATACACTAATATACATATATTCATAACTTTCGAAAACTAACATACACACGCAATTACACATATACTAATATACAAAATTCTTACCTATAAGCAAACACACACCCACAACAAGTAACCTTGCACAACTACACTGATATATTTACGCAAACAAACACCCACATAAGTAAACATGTATATCTACACTGATGCAAGTAAGAGCAAGAGATAAATCCTAGTTTTGAATGTAGTGCAAAACGGGAATCACAAAAGATGAATAAACATTTCAACTAATATACGTGTATGTATG
>JAXCGZ010017257.1:0-15000 GCA_037179515.1 Halocaridina rubra | reverse complement strand
ATTCACCAAGCGGCAATATGCAAAGGATTTTTTCCTTTTTTTCTATCTATTTTTTTTATCTGTCCATATTTTAGTTCTGGTGAGGATAGGGAGTTTCCAGTTTCTATAGCCTACGTTTCGCTTGAGGCAACTAAAAGTGATCTCATTAGCGCTGGGGAATGTACGATACCTCGTCTAGCCTGCGTCTTACGAGGCGACTATAACGGATATTCTTAATGGTGGAAGCAAAAATATTCAACCTTGTACTCCATGTGTGGCGTATAAACCGACTAAACGGGATAACTCTAATGGGAGGGGACAAAGTATTTCACGTCATATGATTTATGTCGTATGAGGCGGCTAAAAGAGATATACCATGCAATGGGGAAAATAGTAGCCACCTCGTATGCCTTGAGTGTAGCATTGAGGCGCCTAAAAGGATATTACAGGCGATGGGGAGGAAATTTTTCACTCAATATTCTCTATAGTACAAGGCAACTAAAAGTGATATCTAACGTGGTGGGAAACATGCATTCTACCCTTGCATACCCTGTGCATTGCAGGCGGTAACTAAAAGTGATATCCCAAGTGGCGATCGAGAAAGTCGTTATGAGACGATAGATAAAGAAACGCGGACTTTACAATCCCTACTCCCTCCATATATTTCTTGCCGCAACACATACGATAGAAGAGACGAGGATAAGCAGAATATACCTTATCACACATAGAAATCTCTACGATTATATCAGTTATACAAAGAGAACAGTTAGAAAAATAGCCTGGATCTAGTAAAAATGAGTAACCCCTCAAATCCCCTATAAAGTTAAATAACCCCGTAAACAGGTATATTAGGTTTGGTTAGGTAACTTGCCTTGTAAATATGAATAACCCAAGGGCACCCTGCGGTTACTCTTCTTTACAAGAGCCATTATCGGGGTCAGTACTTTCACAGTGACAGGAACTAACTGACCTGAAAGGGTATGACAATAAAGCCAAAAAAATATGTAATTAAAATAGCGACCCTGCATAAGCGGAAGAAGAAGAGTAAAGCAAAAATACATATTATATATATATATATATATATATATATATATATATATATATATATATATATATATATATATATATATATATATGTATATATATATATATATATATGGTACGAAAAGACCCATTAAAAAAACAACGTAAAAAAATATCTAAAGTATTCATCAATTTCATGACCTAATCTGATTGTACTTTGAGAAGGTGTCCAGATTAGGTCACGAAATTAACAATGTACTTTAAATATTTTTCAAGTGTTTTATTTAATGGGACTTTTCTATTATTTAAGCCTACGGTAACAGTATATACATGAGCTGTAGCTGAATCGATGGGTAAAACAAATAACCAGGTAATATATATATATATATATATATATATATATATATATATATATATATATATATATATATATATATATATATATATATATAAATATATATATATATATATATATATATATATATATATATATATATATATATATATATATATATATATATATATATATATATATATATATATATATATATGTCTGTGTGTGTACACACAAACATCGTAGAAATAAAAGATCACATGAATAATTACCAACGGCAATTGGAAAAAATAGAAAGAAATACCTAGAGGTAAAAACAGAAAAAAGCGTGGGAGTATGAATAACTGACATATCACTTCCGGTCACGAGTGTCTGATTATTTCAGGCAGAAAAGAGAGAGAGAGAGAGAGAGAGAGAGAGGAGAGAGAGAGAGAGAGAGAGAGAGAGAGAGAGAGAGAGAGAGAGAGAGAGAGAGAGAGAGAGAGAGAGAGAGAAGGGATTACTTTGGAGAGGCCCTCCTTTGCATATGAACTGTTTGATGCTTGCATGCAGGCACAGCCCCTGTATTTGTTGTTAAAACTTTACCTCTCTGCAAATTAACAGCATTTTCCTAGTCGAGAGAGAGAGAGAGAGAGAGAGAGAGAGAGAGAGAGAGGAGAGAGAGAGAGAGGAGAGAGAGAGGAGAGAGAGAGAGAGAGGAGAGAGAGAGAGAGTTCCACGCTTGGCAGAATGGAACTCCTGCCGTTACACTCTGTTAACCATTTTGCCACACACCAGAATGTGATATAAACAGTACTTTAATCTGAACTTCTTTCTCAGCAGCTTTTCACATGTTCATATGGGATCTCTGTTCTCGCCTGGCCTCTATGGGGCTAGCGGTGGGTTTGGCTGAAAGTCTTACGGCCGGATGCTTTCCTGACATCAAACCTCTCTACTGATTCACATTTTCTGCTTTCTTGGCAACTATTTCCATATTCATATGGAGTCGCTGGTACTCGCTAACCTATTGGAGAATTGCGTTGGTATTTGGTTAAGAGTGTTACGGTTGAATGCTCTTTCTGACACCAACCCTCTATTGATCCGAGCTTGGAACTGGTCCCCATTGACATGGCTTGCTTCCATAGTGGCTGGATTTGTACTTTACCATGAAAATTCATACCCATAAACAACGTTATTTTGGGTATTAATATAATTATTCAAGAAACACTGTTTTTTTTTTCCCTCACAAACAGTAAGTATCAATCACACTGAGGTGAACAAAGACATGCTGGAGCTGGGGAAATTAACTAATACTATCAAAATACTGTAGAATAGTATTAGTACAATATTTGTGATTCAATTTCAAACTACTGTGTTGTGATATGATGTTCTGGTTTTACGTCACGGACTCCCTTTTCTACCAAGGGCTAGGACGGTTGGCTTCTTGTGAAGGAAGTATTTTTGGCAGATGTAATCGTTACCCTGAGTGCAAGCCCTTGCTAACCTCATACCGTGACGAGGCGCGAACCCTCGACCTTACGCCCCAGAGTCGCGGATGTTACCGCTTGAGCCATGGTGACTATTAAGCCTTTAATAAATCTAAGCAATATTTCCCTTAATTAACTAATAATATAAACAATATTAGAGCACATAAACAAAACAAAAACAAAAAAGTAAATTATAATGAATTAAAAAAAAAAACTTAAATGGAGGGAATAATTAAAAAACTAGTAATATTTGGCTTAATTAACTAATATTATACACAATTTTAGAGCACATAAGCAAAACCAAAACCAAAAAAGTAAATTTATAATGAATTTTAAAAAACTTAAATGGCGGGAATAATGAAAAAACAAGTAATATTTGCCTTAATTAACTAATAATATAAACAATATTAGAGCACATAACACGCAAAAACAAATAAAAAAAAGTAAATTTATAATGATTAAAAAACAAAAAAAACAAAAACAAAAAAACAAAATGGAGGGATAATGAAAAAACAAGCAATATTTGCCTTAATTAACTAATAATATAAATAATATTAGAGCACATAACAAGCAAAAAAAAATTATAATGATTATAAAATAAAAGGTAATGGAGGGATAATGAAAAAAAAAAGCAATGTAAATGTACACTGTTCATCATTTCCATTGAAATAAAAATAAATAAAATGCATGATCTGAATAAGTAAAAGGGGAAAAAAAGCAACGGTTAATACTAAATATATATACAAATAGAAAGTACATACAAAACAAGCATCCATATGCAACTTTTTTTTTTTTAGATTCTCCACCCACGGATGGGTGGAACGGGTCATGGAGGACCCATAGGGTGGTCGCCAACCGGCACAGGCTCCAACCCCCCACTGTGGTGCCTAGCCACAGCAGTAACCTCCCCAGTAAACAGCTAAAACTCTCTTGCCTGGACGAGGCGCGATCCGTCGACCTCGCGAATGCGAGGCCAGCGCGTTACCACTGTACTAGCCAGGAGGCTTCCATATGCAACTGCTCAAAGCTTTCCAGAGATATCATTATTTGACAATAATTGTTGTTTTTGTTATTGGTGTTTGCCGTTTAATGCCATTATAAATCCCCGTTCGAGTGGGGGTGAAAACAGACAGGTTGGAGCTGGGGAATTAAGGTTGTACGCCTCTCTCATACTTAACAGCAATGACAATGGCCACAAAAGCGGTTAGAGAAGAAAGTGAGTTTAGAGATAGATAACTTGATAGCAATGGCGATAGCAACAACAGCGCCGAGAAAAATAAAGAGACTCTGTGAGCGCTAAATATCCTCCTCTCAGACGATACTGAAAAATTCAGAGTGACACGACCACGCGGTTCATCTACGAACACGCAGGCGCACACGCACACTCTCAAACAAAACTGCTCCTGTTTTAGGTCACGGACTCCCTTTTCTACCAAGGGCTAGGACGGTTGCCTTCTTGCAAAGGACTTGCTTTGGCAGATGTAATCGTTACCCTGAGTGCATGCCCTTGCTACCCTCAGACCGTGACGGGGCGCGAACCCTAGACCTGACGCTTCAGAGTCGCAGACGCTACCGCTTGAGCCACGGAGACTACACTCTCAAACAAAACTGTATAAAAGAAACCATGGTTTGCTTTAGGCCGCTTTCACACCAAAGTGGCACGTCGCACGAGGTATGTCACGTGGCACGCCAGTTGAAAACGAATATCCGGAAATATATGAAACCTTTTATAAAGAAGCGACGTGACACGTCCCATGTGCCACGTGCGATTTGCATACCCACATTTTCACAGTTACGCATACATACATGAATGCAAAACACATACCATAAATAAGCGCTACACGCATTTTCACACATACATGCGTACGTACATATACACATCTTTACACAAATGCATACACACATTTAAGCCACACATACAAATGCATACACACATCATTACACATACATATACATACATTCAAGCCACACAAAATGCATACATACATCATCACACATACACACATATACATGCATACATACACACATGCAGTAAGTCTAGGATAACATCACTGGTGGACAGATAATCCGTAATCCTCTCTCTATTCAATCTTATCTTTCCTTGTGTTTTATTGGAAAATATTCAACTTTTGACTTTCTTTATTGCTTTTTTTTTTTTTTTTTTTTAGGGGATGGTTTTATACCTATAATTCATTTTCTCTACATTAAATCTTAACTTCACTGCAATTATTTATGAATATAAATTACCGTTTTTTCCCCGAAGATTTTTCGCTTATAAATCAACAGATAAGATATTGTTCGTCTGCAAATAATAATAATAATAATAATAATAATAATAATAATAATAATAATAATAACAATAGTTTAATAATAATAATAATAAATAATAATAAAATATATTTGGAGAAGTAATTTTTTTCAAATACATGTACAATAACTCATAAAAGTTCGTGTATGTGGGGGGGGGGTTCAAGTGTGTGGTTGAATTTCATGTCCTACCCTTTTTTTGGCAGACAGATTTCTAAGCACTAACAACCAAACATGAACAAGACATGACCTTTTACAGACTCGCCGTCCAGAGAGGGATGAAGACTGTGCACGTGCACACACATACACACACACACACACACACACACACACACACACACACAGTCCCCCCCCCATAACGATTATATGAATAATTATAAGCGAGTCACTGCCAGGAGATGTATTTGCTTCGCAAGGTTATCGAATGAACAAATGTATAATCGCATACATGCATGCACGTACACACAAACCCCCAGGAACAAAAATATGAATAATTGTACATGAATCAAAACAGGAGCTATGCTTGCATAGTTTAGGGTTATCGAATGAACACACGGATAAATGGATGAGTGCACGAACACACACACACGGACAGCTACGATCGATTATAAAAATAATTTGACACGAACGTGAATCAGGAGTTGTGCTTGCTAACCTTAAGATTGTCGAATAAACGCATAAACGTAAGCGCGCGAGCGCGCACACACACAAACACGGAGCCCACGAATAATTATATAAATAACTGTCTTTGAATCAAAACAGGAGCTGAGTTTGCTTTGCTCCATGTTGTCGAATGAACAATTGGATATATATATATATATATATATATATATATATATATATATATATATATATATATATATATATATATATATATATATATATATATATATATATATATGCGCGCGCACACACACGCACATATATAGCACAATAAATAAATAAAAATGCATAAATATGAGTAACAAGCCCAGCGTGAATCTCAAAGGTCAAAATCCATTGTGTAGATTATTGCAGAAGCAAAGAAATGCCACCTGCATGTGATGCCTACCTTACCTCAGCTGCCGATGCTACGCAGTTAATGATAACGGGGGGGGGGTGAAGGTGTGCCAGAATGTGATTTTACAGGTAAGAGAAAAATGGAAGATAAATAAAAGGTAAAATATTTTCGGCTTCGTTTATTTTTAGCTCAAGTAGTGGATGATAGATTCGGTTTTACGTCACGAACGCCCTTTTCTACTAAGGGCTAGGATGGTTGCCTTCTTACGAAGGACTTGTTTTGGCAGATGTAATCGTTACCCTGAGTGTATGCCCTTACTAACCTCAGTCCGTGACGGGGCGCGAACCCTCGACCTGCCGCCTCAGAGACTACATTTTTAGCTCAAGTAGTATGCAAATTAATCCACCACTGGGGGGGGAGGAAGCTAGTTAAACATGATGCCGGTCTCAAACAAGGATAAATGAAGAGGGTTGGATAAGAACGTAAAATATGACATAAACCCAAACACAATCTCCGAGAGGCTAGTGACAAACGGCGACCCCATATGAACGTGAGTTAAGCTACTTAATAAAGAGAACATAAGAACATAAGAATAGAGGACACTGCAACATGCCTACTGGCACACACGAGGCAGCTCCATTTTTGAATTGTATTTTCAGCATGTCTAACCTATTCTATTCTACTCTACTTATTTATTCTGTTTTTCTTTTTATGATTTTTCTAATAAGCACTAACCTATTCATACCCACCCTACCTCTGTCATATGTCTATCTAATCTACATTTGAAGGTGTCTAAGGTATTGGCATTTACTATCCTACTAGGAAGCTTGTTCCATGCATCAGCTACTCTATTACCAAACCAATTTTTACCAATTTCCCTTCTGAACCTAAATTTATCAAGCTTAAATCCATTATTACGAGTTCTGGTTTGATCATGAATTTTTAAAACTTTATTAATATCTCCCTTGTTAATCCCTTTAAACCATTTATACACTTCAATCATATCCCCCCTAACTCTTCGCCTCTCTAGAGAATGTAGATTAAGTTTTTTTAATCTGTCCTCATATGGTAGATTTCTGATATTGTGTATCATCTTGGTCATTCTTCGCTGCACTCTCTCCAAGGATTCAATTTCCATTCTATAATAGGGTGACCAGAATTGCACAGCATAATCTAAATGGGGCCTAACTAATGCAAGATAGAGCTGCAAAATAACTTTTTCCGTCCTATTGCTGACGCTTCTTGAGATAAATCCTAAAATTCTGTTTGCTTTATTTCTGACTGCTGTGCATTGCTCTCTTGGCTTAAGACTACTACTCACAAGAACTCCCAAATCCCTTTCACACTGAGAACTCATGATTTCATGGTTATTTAGCTTATAACTAGTATTGTCTTTTATAGTACCCATTTTAACTACTTTACATTTTTCAACATTAAATTCCATTTGCCATTTGTCCGACCATTCAGATAATCTATTTAGATCTTCCTGTAAAGCATGAATGTCTTCTTTTCCATTTATAGTTCTACCTATTTTAGTGTCGTCTGCGAATTTACTTAGGTTACTACTGATATCCAAATCCAGATCATTTAGATATACGATGAATAATAGGGGACCCAGTACCGAGCCTTGTGGTACCCCGCTAGTAACCGAGCCCCACTCTGATTTCTCTCCATTTATGCAAACCCTCTGTTTTCTGTCTTTTAACCATTGTTTGATCCATCTGAGCACAGCTCCTCCTATACCATGAGCTTCCAGCTTTTTAACTAATCTTTTGTGAGGAACTCTATCAAAAGCTTTGCTAAAATCTAGATATTTTGTGAGAAGAAGATATTTTGTGAGGTCTATCTGCTTACACTATTCCAGAAACTGATACGCCTCTTATATAACACCTCAAAGAACAGAATATAGAAATAAATATATACATATAACCTAATAAGTTAAACCACAGTTTGCTAGGAGAAATAGGTGCAAAAAAAAAAAATACAAAAATGTAGTTTTAGCATTGATGTTACCCAACTAATCTGCTTAATATTTATGTCAAAACCGTCATGAAATGGAGCTTCACATGTTTTAAGCAAGCGGAATAAAAATACACACAATATCGTGCCCAACTTTAGAACCCTTTCTCCTCTCAGTAAAAAAAAAAAAAATCATAATTAAATCATGAGACCCTCCTTCTATATGAAAACTAAGTCATATTAACCATCAAAATCAAAATTATCAAACAGGAATAGCTATATAGACAGCCTAAATAGCAGTACTCAACAGGTATTAAGCAGGCTTACGCAAAATGAAATGCGTCACAACCTATCAATATAATGCACCCGTCCTATGCGTCACACTTAGTCTCCATTCAAAATGGGGTGGACACAGACATGTTGGGGCTGGCATCAATGTATATCTATTGTTTTTTCTTTCTTTCCTCAGGAAAACCAAGCCTAAGCTCATGCGTTAATGATGACCTCAGAAAGCCGAGTAGAGAAGATAAAAAAAAAAAAAATTGACTTAGAATATGAACTTGCTTCTTCAATTTGCAAAGTTCTTAAATCTTCAAAATTAGTTATCTAATAAAACTTTAACAAACAAAAAAATGTTCATGAAGTGCCAAAGTCCTTGAATATTTTAAGCATTAGCAAAGGGCACTTCGGAGGAAAAATATGATAAAGCTCCATAAACAGAGCTCTGATAACAATGATCCCCGTGTTATCCACATGATTCCAGAGATGGCTGGATTGAGCAGTTACTTTGTTACGTCAAAAGGTATATGCAAATCGATCCTTTTGTAAACGACCTTTAAGAAACAAGGTTGTCTACATCTCCCTACTACAGGAGGTTCTCGTGACTTCATGGGATTAAAAGACTGATCTACCATTTCAAAGGACTAAAGATCGAATCCCCCCCCCCCTCATGTCGTGGCGAAAAAAAAAGTTAAAATATCGACTCCCAGTACATTATATAAACATGTAAATTGTTAGTTACGTTAAGTTAGATTTGATTAGATTAATGTTTAACCTAACCTACACTCTGATCTTTACGGGGATATTTAGTATACTGGGAGTCGTAAACTTTATCTGATCCCCAAAAAAAAGTTATATTTTCATTGAGTCAAGTTTAAGATTGTGGAAGCGACAGCAGTGGCGTTTATCTAGATTGTCACCATCCAACTGAACAGGTGTAATGACTACACTGGTAACTATGGCTGAACATGAGTGACGTCCAAAACATTATGAATTCAGTCATGAAAACAGGCAAATGACTATGGCCCGATTTCTTAAACAGTGTAAACCTAGGATACCATATTGTTGGTTAGCTTGACACACACAAATGGATTTCATAAACGCATCTGACGCGGTTCGCAAACGACAGAGGACATCATGCTGTTCCCATACTTTACATATATTTAGACGCTGAGGTACGACGTAGGCCCGATTTCTTAAACAGTGTAAACCTAGGATACCATATTGTTAGTTAGCTAGACACACACAAATGGATTTCATATACGCATCTGACGCGGTTCTGTGTATGGCTAGGATCCCTTGCGGGATCCTAGCCATACACAGAACCGCGTCAGATGCGTTTATGATATCCAATTGTGTGTCTAGCTAACTAACAATATGGTATCCTAGGTTTACACTGTTTAAGAAATCGGGCCTACGTCGTACCCCAGCGTCTAAATAAATGTAAAGTGTGGGAACAGCATTGATGTCCTCTGTCATTTTCTAACCCCTTGTCAAATTACAAACAGTGTGGGTGTGTAGCAATGGAAGAAGAAGGGTAACGGAGGTGATACAGAAGGGGAGGTGAGGAAGTGCTCCACCTCTTTCTTTACTCCAGGTCTTCCCCTCGCCACACCTATCAAATTATTGAATTCTCCTACTCCTTCTCCCCTCACGGTGCCCTTTCGACCCACGTATCTATAACCTGTAAACAGAGTTGGACCAAATTATCATAAGGTTATTTTTATTTATGGAGAGGATATAGCTCGTATTTAACTCTAAATACGCTAAAAATTATAGCAAAATATGAAAAAAAGAACTAAGGATTTTATTTATATCATGATTTATTGATTTTTTTAAGAGGAGTTGCAGGTTAGGAATTATTTTGCTAATCGATAACAAAATATTGTTAAGACTGTTCCACCAATAGAATCACAAATTTAGAGACATTTCATTTTAGTTGCAGAGTTGATGGGAAATAAAATCAATACTAGAGAATTCAGTCTCGGTAAAATTTTTACCTAAGCTCATCTTAATGCGTTTAATATAATTAATAACCTGCCATTTGCACTTATATCCTCATTTTACCTGCTAAGTTGGCAGTGGTTAGGAGACGACACATCACTATTAGTGGCTTTACCATATCCAAACGAGACTAAGTAAAAATAATTAACCTCTTTTGAGTCAAAGACTTCTAAATCCCTAAAGACAACATGACCTTATTTTTTGTCCCTGTTACAAAGTTTTAGTGTGTCTTTGCTTGCCCTTTGTAAATTTCCATAAACAACACGTAATTTACGTCATCAAAGGTTAAAGGGTCATCAAACTCTTGATATATATACACAGACACCTTCTCCCACCCACCTCCACACCCCAAACTCTAGAGCCATACCTCCCTTTCCCTCAATGGCATTAATGATTTCAGTGCAGCTATTTTGGAAACCGATCGCTTCGTTTAGTACAGTGATTCTCAAACGGGAGGCCCATGACTCCCATGGGTGGAATTTTAAATATAAGGGGGAGGGATTACTAGTTAGGGAGAGAATTGAAAGGAAATCCAAAAACTTGGGTAAAAAATGTATACTATACAGTTGTGTGTGTGTGTGTGTTACAATTAGTCTCCTTGAATAGTAATGGACACAGGCGGTTGGTGCTTGGTGATTAAGGCTGCATGCCCTTCCTAACGCCCCACGGCAGGATCGAACCCGCGTTTATAAGGCTCGACACATCCCGACCTGCTTGCTCTACCACTGAGTAGCAGGAACCCCTAATGTAATCTGTACACTGCGCATGCACTTAAAAAAAAAAAAAACACACACACACACGCTTCTAACTTAATCAGTTATGGGGGTTTGCAATGCGTGGGTCACAGAAAGTTGCTTGAGGGGAGGAATTATTGAGGACACCTGGAATCGCAAGGGGAGAAGTGTGACCTGGAACTCTGAGAACCACTGGTTTACTACCTGCTTTGCCTAAACTGACTGACGATTCCCGACACCTAATTTTTTTTCCCTAAATGATTTACGTCATTAGCGGAGTGCTGAGGAGGGATTTAGTGAAATAAACAAGCGAAAGAGCATAAGAATAGATTTATAAATATAATGATCTATACATATAACAGTTTATCTATCTATCTATCTATCTATCTATATATATATATATATATATATATATATATATATATATATATATATATATATATATATATCTACTTGTCTATTTATGTATCTATCTATTTATCTATCCGTCTGTCTATCTATCTATCTGTCTATCTATCTATCTATCTGTGTGTGTGTGCGCGTGCGTGCGTGCATGTGTGTGTGTGTGTTTAAAATAATGTCATTTTTTACACAGCCTTTGAGAGTTGACGTTTACATCATACAAGGATTCTGCTGTCAAAAATTATAAAGGTGTGAAGCGTTACGCGATTTTCAGTGAAATCTATTTATAAGTATGTGTTCGCCCTCGGCTATACGTCATCCACACCTCGTGTTGTATAGATCAAAGTGACCTTTTCGAAATCTAATTTAAGCCAAGTCACAAAATATACCTCATTCTATCGAACTTAGGCCGCTTTCACACCAAATTGGCACGTCGCACGTGGCATGCCACGTGGCACACCAGTTGAAAACGAACATCCGGAAATATATGAAACCTTTCACACAGAAGTGGCGTGGCACATGGGACGTGTCACGCTACTTCTGTGTGAAACGCTGCATATTTTTCCAGATGTTCGTTTTCAACTGGCGTGCCACGTGGCATGCCACTCTTTCACACACTTTGGTGTGAAAGTGGGCTTAGAATCATCTGGATAACAACGCACCACAGGATATCAATAGGTACGCTATATCCAGTTATCACTACCTAACCAACCCTAACCTAACCTAAAATTCAATTAGAAAAAACGCATCTCCGGCTATATATATTAGGTAAACAAACTTAACAAAACCTACCCTAACCTCAGATTCAATTGGAGAAAATGCACTTTCGGCTATCGTTAGATGAACTTTCTTCAGTTTGACTAACCTAACCATGCTAACGTCACCAGAAAAATAAATTTGTACCTCATGCTATCGTTATGTGAGCTTTCTCCATTCTGACTAACCTGACTAAACCTACCCCCCCCCCCACCACATTCCCCAAATTGGATAGTTCTGCTACACAGATCCTCGTTAACTTTATACTATTATAAACTCCTTCTTCAGTGTGTAATTTTGAGGTGCGTTTTCTGCGGTTGATCCAAAACTATTTAAAAGTGGGTGGGGGCATAGACGTAGATGTCACTACCTTTCAGTTCATAAAATCTCTTACAGGTTCTACTGAAGAAAAATGCATCTCTCTCTCACTCTCTCTCTCTCTCTCTCTCTCTCTCTCTCTCTCTCTCTCTCTCTCTCTCTCTCTCTCTCTCTCTCTCTCGAATATAGAAAACATAAAGGGAACCTGAAATGGCGTCGGCATGAACCTTTCAGCCCTTAAAGAGCAACTTCAGAAGGGGATTAAAATGGAAGGTTGAGATATCTAAGGCAAAATATTTAAGCATATTGAGGATTATAAGATGGGTGACGTGGAGAGGGGAAAATTATTTAAAATATAAATTCTAAAGAAGAAGTGGGAATGGGTAATTCCAAGGTCTCCCTCAATACTCTAATATTTTTACCTTTTTTTTATTTCAATTTTCTTAAGAGAATTCTCAGGCATGTTGGTTGAAGGATACGGCACCGGAGCTAACCTCTTCGCCCCTTCAACTTGGTAGACTAAGAGAAAAATACAGGAAGAAGACAATGCTTGCAATTTTAAGAACTTCTGTTATATGCAGTTAATTCACTATAGATAAAAAGCTCATCAGTGTGTGTGTGTGTGTGTAGTGTTGTAAGTATTAATCAATATAGATAAATATTATATGAGAATTGGCCGAGTCAAAGCAATACCTTGACTCTTTGCAGGGTGAAAATACAAAGGAGGAGATTCCTATTCCCCTCGTTCAGCCCCATTTACGAATGCAGCAATTTCTAAATCATTGTATTAAGCAATAACTAGACACTAGTCTCCAAGAATCTCGAGAAAAACAGTGACCCATAATGAATATGGGAAAAGCTAATTTACGGAGTTCAGGAAGCTCGATATGTCATATAAAATAGCATTAGACTATACTAAACACTAAGTGTAACAAAGTACAAAAGCTAAATACAGCCTCTTGTATGTTTAGAAGCGTATGAAACGTAAGTGTTCATTGTACTAAGTAACCTGCGATCTTAGCCAAATACCTGAGCCAGTCTCTCTCTCTCTCTCTCAAACACTCTCTCTCTCTCACACACACACACACACACACACACACACACACACACACACACACACACACACACACAAACACTCTCTCTCTCTCTCTCACACACATATAAACACTCTCAAACACACACACACACACACACACACACACACACACACACACACACACACACTCACACTCATAAATACACACACTTTTTCTCACACATACAAACAAATACATACATACACACAAACAATATATTTTCTATCATTCTTGTTCTTTTTTATATAAATAAAACCCAATTGGCACTCGACTGCCAATGCATTCCACAACCAATCTGGGACATCGTGGTACCGATATTTGTAAATAAAATTTCTGAATTAATGTATGCGTAAATCAGTTTTGTACCATAATTTCTTAATATATTTATCATTGGATCGTTGATTTTCAAATGATATTTATGATGCTATATGAACAGATCATTATATTTATCATCATATTTAAATATCGTTATTAACAGATCATTGTCCTAAAAGTAATTAACTTTCTAGAACGAGTTAAAGTGACTTAAAACACTCACTCATTCACACACACACACACACACACACGATAAGAAAAAAATTATGAAGTTGTAAATATTAACAAAAAGAAGCTACAGGGACACTCATCTTATTCATTCTACAACAGCACCTTGTTCCGTGTTCATATGGGATCGCTGAGTCCTACTAGCCTCATGGAGCCAGTGGTAGCGGCTTGACGCAAAATTAAACGGTTAAATGTTTTCTTGACACCAACCTCCTTCACCAATCCGGGCTTGGGACTGGCACAGGGCTGAGCTGGCTTGCTTTCCCATTCGTTATATTTCTATGGGAAATTAATTTCTACTAACATAATGCAGTCGTAACCATGTTTATATTGTTACTTAAAAAAAAAAAACCACTTCATCGCACCCGATCCAGCCATCCTTAGCCTAGCTCTACCTAAGCCTAAATCTAGTCTAAAATGCCCCAATCCAGTCTAATTAGCTTTCTCTGATTGGATATATTCTATAATGCTAAACAAATCCTAACCCAATCTTAAGCCTTCACGTGACCTGTTATGATCCAATCATATCAGAAGTAATTTGACCTGCCAGATCTGGATTTACCTGGTGTGGCCAAGCTTAGCCTGATCTTCTCTGAACAGACCAGACCGACCTAGTGTAGCCTAGCTTAGTTTATTCTGAGCTACTCTTAAATGTTCAAGACCTTGCTTGACCGGGTGTAGCCCCGCCTATCCTCATCAATTCTGATTTAACCTGATCTGAAATTACCTGATGTGGCCTAGTTGGCCTGGCCTACTGTAATCTGACCTGACCGACTGTCCCAGTGCAGCCAAGTCTCGCCTGCACAACTCTGACCTGAGC
>JAXCGZ010017256.1:70000-87500 GCA_037179515.1 Halocaridina rubra | reverse complement strand
TACTTATTTTTATATAATAATACATTTTATCACATAAAATATGTATTTTAACATGCAGTAATGTATATTTGTGACTACATACATGAGGTAAACACATTCAGTTTGTGTTAGGTACATAAATTTAACACATTCAAAGGTTTATCATTCTTTTAAATATTTACTTAAATCTGTACCCAATAGCTTTTTCATATATGTATATATAAAGTTCACGTGTTCATATGTATGTCTTTGGCATTGTACTGAAATGTCATTGTGAGATGAAAAGGAAGGTATGTGGGCCTTATTCCAGAAGTTGAAGAGATATGTTTGGGTTATATTTACCTTGGCATCCCAGTTGGCAGATAGATAGAGGAGTTGGGGATAGCTGAAATCCACTTGTGGAAGGGGGTAGAGAGCTAATGGGGTGTTGGAGGAGAAAGAGTGAAAGAGTGAGGTAGGTGTGGGGGAGTATAATAAAAAAAGAAAGGGAAGGGAAAAAAAAGGAATGAGAGAAAAGAAGTTAATGGATGAGTTGGGTTAATGAGGTAGTAATTAGAAAATTTGGAAGCTACAGGGAGATTTTTATGACAAACATTTGGATATTCTGTCTCTCATAAGTAATATATAATTCTAAGTATCAGATGGTATTTAATATACTGTACAGTGTTTTATAATATTGGTCGGTTTCTGGTCAAAATATACCTTTTTAGGATCTCCAACCAAGAAGATATGAGTTTGAATAATAGAGATATTTCAGTAAGAAGATAATAATGTATTCTATCAGCATTGCTCACAAGATATATCTTGGGTATAAAAGCAGAATTGTTCAACATTTTAATATAACGTAATATACCTTTTTAGAGTTTAGAATTGACAACTAGATTACCACATCCAAAACAACTCAATCGAAGCAGGAAAGTCTGAGATGTATATTACATTAAGAAATCTTTCTTTTTTTATTTGTTTTTTTTCTAGTCATTGCACTGTAAGGAGTCTCGTGATATTAGGGAACAGATAGATTATCCTTCAGATTCCAGGGCATAAATAGTATATATTTTTTTACTTAGCTATAACTGCAGAAACTGGACATGGCCTTTCTTAGAGCAACTCAAATTGCTCTAATGGTATAGTAATGAATTGTAAGCCGTACTTCATAAAATCAATATGTGGGATAAACAAAGGCTTATCTGTAGTCATTTGGCCTCTTTGAAACTACATTTTGAGCTTATATTATTATGAAAACTTAAAATTTGTGGTATATAATACAAAATATCAAGCTTTATGAAAACTGAAAATTTGTGGTATATAATACAAAATTGCAAGCTTATACTCTATGTTGTGTTGTATTGTGTTGGATAAAGCAGTAGCCTACCGTACCAGAGGAGCTTAAATCAGTCCTGCCTCATTCAATAGTGAGGTAGCGAATTTCACTCACTTGCACACATGTTGAAAACACCCATGGAAGTGACATGGTTTTGGTGTAGAAAACTGGACAATGAGCTCAGACATGAGAGAAGCCTTTCATATACTGTATATATCCTGTATCACTTCTCCTAAAAAAATGTGTTAATTCTTTCGTTGTCTTTCAGTTTTGTGCTATTGTGTCAACGGTGCTCAGCATGTCTGCTGTGGTAGGCCATTTAGTGCCTGGCGTGGTGCTGGTTTACATCATCCTCATGTTAGTTATGACAGGGCCTGGAATTATCCTTCATCTTCTTCCAGACTCTTTCTTCCAGAGAATCGCCAGGATACGAGCTGCTCTTCGAGGCGAGGATTCTCAAATGGGTAAGCATAATTTTATACTACCATATATTAAATTGCTTCGCTTAGATATCACTTTTACTAATATGGAGTACAAAATTTTATATCTGCGTTCTTAAAAAACACAAATTATTTTATGATGATTATGTTAAGTACTGTACTGTATATTGTTGCAATATTAAAAGTTGAAGTAAAACTGTTTGTGAATATTTACTAAGTAAAGCTGTGTTACTGTTTGTCTTTAAAATATAATTCATTAAATTTTTGCTGTTATATAGCACCTCCCTTTTGTCATAATCCAAGTAATATAGTTAAAGTTAAAGTCTGCTGGTGTTTCAGTTCCGATATCCATCTGAGATACTCCTCAGAACGTCAGCCGAGGCAAGCCCCAAACCCCCCCCACTGTGGTGCCCATCCACAGCAAGTAACCTTCCCAGTAAACAGCTTAAGCTCTCGGTCCTGAGCTGGAACCGATCTGTCGACCTCGCGAATGCGAGGCCAGCGCGTTACCACTGTACTAGCCTAGATAAATTCCCAATTTTTTTTTTTTTTTTTTTTTTTACTATGCAGTTCTTACAAACAGTGAATATTGTGTGAAATCCAAAGACTGTACTATGTCTCAAGTCATCATCTTGTAGCAAAACTAACCTCATGATTTTGTTTCAGACACCTCTAATATCTCTATGGATAGTGACCTCAATGAGTTCCTTCCTGAGCTGCGCTCTGCAGAAGCGCAGGCGGCCTTAGAGGTACCCCTGATGAGCCAGGATCCTCCAGAGGTAGAACAAATGATTGAGGAAGCTTATCTTCAGGAAGGGAGTGGTGCTGGAGCCACAAGGAGGAGAACCAAAAAAGGAGGCAAAAGTGGTGATGGTATTTCTCCTACATCACAGAGTCTCTCTATTCCTCCTCCTAGTTTAGGTGAGTCTTTGTTAAAGCTTAAAGATTTTCTGAGTTTTTGACAGATTAGGTTGCAAATATACCCTTTTGACTACTGTGAAGAATTATTAGCATCCTGAATCAAGTCCTTCTTTTGGCACCATGAAAGTGATCGAAGTCGTGAGTTAAGTCCCCCCTTTTGGCCACTATGAAAAATTATTGTAACCCTGAATTAAGGCCCCCTTTTGGCCACTATGAAAAATCATTGAGGTTCTGAAGTAAGTCCGCCATGTAGCCTCTGTGAAAAATTATTGAGATCCTGAATGAAGTCCCCCTTGTGGCCACTATGAAAAATGATTGGAGTTGTTTAAACTGGCTATGTTAGATTTAAATTAGTATTTGTTGTAGCTCCTGCCATTGTAATTAAAAGATTCAGCTATGGGAACAACTGATGTTCGTTGCTCTCAAGGAGCCCCTCTGATCTATTAAGGTCTTATCATAGAGAATGTTATGAGCTTCCTCTGTAGACAGCTGCACTGAACGTTTTGAAATATTTAGCTCAAAAGTTAGTTTTTTTATGCTTGATGATGTACCATTGGTTGATGTAATTTTTCTGGTGATCATAGTTTGTTTCGTTTTCGTCATTTCATTTCATCTTTTCAGTTACTTAAAATCTATAAAGCTTAGAATACTGCTTACACATCTAGACTGCTTCTCCTTATACTTATCTCCTTGATAGTTTTGAATCAAAGACTTTCAAATTCAACAGTGACCCTTCTCTTACTTCTAATCTGGATTCTTTTTCTCTTTGCCGTAGGGTATCATCCCTTTTTCTTTTTTATCATTTCTACTTCCATCGCGGATCTAATGATTTGGTAAGATGTATTCTTCTCCCACTGCCGAGGCCGCGTAGCACTAGCCAAGCGGCCTTGTCTCACAGGTATTGTGTGGAGATTGGTTGGTGCAGTGACTGCTTTATCCCATCCACCTCCAGACTGGAATTCTATTCCTCTTTCTGTCTTATAAAATATCTTCCTTCAAAAAGCAAACCTATCATCATTTCAGGGCCTAATCCTGCCCTATCTCTAAGTCCTCAATACTTCGACTGTTGTTGCAGTGTGTCCTTTTCCTAATGTGTATCATTCCCTTATTTCTGCCTTGTCCTTAAGCTTCTACTTTTTCGTCGTCTTAATGTTTTCTTGGTGTCCATGTCAGATAAGGGCAGCTTTTTTACCTGTCCTGATGTCACTCATAAAAAAGAAAAGAAAAAAATTAAATATGAGTGAAATGTTTTGATAATAATGACCTATTTTCTATCAAAATAACTGTTGCCTTGTCAGAATGTATGAAGCCAATCTCTTAACCAATTTTCATGGTTCTTGTTACTGTTATTGAATCAATTTGATTCATGGTGTGATTTCTTATCTAGAAAGGGTGACCAAATTGCAGCTCGCAAACCTCACTTTGCTCTTTGAGATTTAATGTTCAGATCATAGAAACAAGCTTTTGAAATTGTTTTCATAAAAAAAAAAAGTATATAGGGAATACTTTAAGATTTATCATTATTTAGAGGGTAGATAATCATCATGGAGAAGTGACTTGGTAAAAATATTGAAATTGAACTTTTAGGGGTTAAAAAGATGCGAGATCTTTTTCATAGTTAAACCTAATCTTTAATAAGATACTTTGTTATAAACGTCTTGTTTGTGGTAGTTGAATTTGTTTTTTGTACTCTCAGGTAATGCTCTTATGAAGAGAAAATAGCTCTTGTCTATTTGCTTTCATACATGTACACTATATAACTTCTCAAAATATAAGAAATATCTTACATGTGTTAATGTTTTTTTATTAGATGTTGTATAACCATAAGAGGCACAATTCTGTGTTTGATATTTCCCATGTATTTATTTTGTAATTTCAGGAACATTTTAGGGGATTTGGTTGAGTATAAAATACTGTATACCATAGTACTCTTAACAGTCACAGAAATAATTTTAGCTGTATAGAAGAGCACAAGTAATAGATATAGAAGGTTATTGTGAAGATGTTTAGAATAGCAGCAGTAGATTAAAATCCTCTTCCCTGTTGTGTAGTTATATGTAGAATTGCTTTATAGATATATGTTTGGTGTAGAAAAGCTCTTCTTAGTGTTCAAGAATATTGACACATTACATAGTGTTTACATGAGAGACATTTTACATTTTGCAAGATGTAGGTCCACTCTTCTTTGCCATAATTGTTGCGAGAGATGACTAAAAATTAATATCCTTGATGAAGGAGCAAAAAAGTATCCCTTTTATTCCATATTTATCGTAGGAGGTCACTAAAAGGGATAGGAGATTTCTGGAATTTCTCCCCACCAAAATTTCTTAAATTGCTGCAAAATTGATAATGGCTTGGTAATGAAGGACATATCATGATGAAACCGTTTGATCATCTTAATGGCTGCAGATGCTCAGACAACAAACTTAAAAAATTATAATATTACAGTATTCGCTGTCACTTAATGTATAGTACTGTTATAAGTAATGGTACTTAAAAAGAAAATCACAGAACTGCTAAAGTTTTAGTACTCTAAACATGAACATTAGTACTCGGATGTGTATTTACCTGTTTATGCCATTTTATAAACCTGATATGTGGTATATAAAAGTACCCTATGACATTTAGGGAATAAATGTTATATACTTTCTCAACCATATTGTGGTTTTACTGTTAGATATCTCCTAAAATAGAAATAGAATTAAGCGATAAAATCTTTTTCCCTCCACCACCAGAGGTACACTTTTCTATACATTGTTATAATATTGAATAAATGTATAAATTTTATCAATTTTGAAATGAAATAGTTTGTATAACTTTACAGATGGAACAACTTATTTCACAAGTGGTCTTCCTGAAGATTTTCCATCTTACGATCATGATAGCATTGAAGATCTGGATGGACCAGATATTGATCTGCCAGAACTACCGCCAGTTGTACCAGAATCCTCTAAGGAAAGACAGCCGGGCGATCATTATCAAATGAAATTTGTCTCATCACACTTTGGTGAGAGCAGTGAGGAAGATGACGATTTTGCAGAGGGTCTGACCTTTGAAGAGCGCAGCCCGAGACGCGAGCCGCCTACGCAGACTTCTGCCGTAGCGGAATCAAATCCTTTAGGCCAGTTGATGAGTACCATGATAGCTCAGAATGCTGGCAGCGTTTTGTCCGCTTTGGGACATAATCTAGTAACGTCTGTGATAGGGCAAAATGTTAGTGGTGCTCTTCAAGTAGAAGCATCTACCAGCGGCAGCACCCAGCAAACGCTGAGACAACACCATCCTCCTCCTAGAATGACTAGGTCTTATGACCCCCAGCAGTCAACTACTGATCTGGAAGAAGATTTTGAGCTCATATCAGATGAGGAGTTTCAGTGATAAATGCACATAAAAAAGACTTTGGACTACCAATTGCAGTAGTAATTTTTTTTTAAAATGGAGTTCTGTGTTTGGTAGCTTTTTTTATTAGATATAAAATGTGTTTGTGATATGTGTTTAGAAGTATGTAGCTACTGTATGTAGTAAAATCTAGTATGTGTAAGTAGCCGCTCATCCCCTTTTTATAAAAAATGGCTGTTGTCTTGAATGTTGAGTACCTCAATTTTTTTTTTATATTTAACCACGTTATATTATGGAACTTCAATATTTTTGGAAGGTGTTCATTCATATTTGCTGTATTGGCTCTCCTGGGTACTCATATTTCACCTGCTTGAGATATATAGAGGGAGTAGTAAGTGAAGTTAATTATGAGACCCCAGGAGAATTTTGCCTTTGCAACTTTTCTTTCTTTATGCAGTTGTGGCCACATAAAATTTCAGTGGATATGGTTCCATGTGGAACAAATATAAGTTTTCTCTTTAATGAGACCTGACAATAATTAGTGTAATACAGTAATGGTGCAGCATGTTCCTTGTTTCATCGCAAACTAAACTTTGCTCATTGGTACCAATTACTTTTTCTTGCAGTATGGTACAGTACTTGATATTTTTCAGTTCCTATTCAAGTAGGGGATTTCATAGAAAAGTCTTAAATATGCCTTATTTGCATTTTTCAAATACTGAGATTTAATCATGTCCTCTTATTATGCAAGAATGATATAAAAAAGAGAGAATTAGAAGTCGGTGAGAATAATGTCAGTTGAGAATATTTCAGCTATTTTATCTAATTATCTATGACTTAAATAAGAGTTATTTAGCAAATTTATCATGACGGCTTAACGAGTGAGAGTAGGTTTCCTTAGATGGATATGTCTTGTTTATATTGGTTATTATTTACTTATGATTTGACTCACCCTTTTTTATCTGTCTCTTTTTCCTTTGACAATGAGTGGGAGTTGTACTTTGGATAGTGGTGAATGTGTTATGCTGAGAAAAACTCTTCTTCTTTGGAGTCACATTTGCTTAAGTGACTTTTCCCTCGGACAAAGTGCAGAAGTTTTGTTTAGTGTAGGGAAGAATTGTTCAGAAGTTATGGATACTTCTTGTTCAGATTCACACTTGCTTGCCTGTCCCTATTTTTTCCTCATACTTGTTATAGAAGTCATGTTTGGTATAGGAATTATTTTTTTTTAGAAAAGACAAACACTTCTCATTGTTTGCTAGAATTGTTTTATCAAATTTAATTTTTTCCTTAATAAGGCATGGGAACTGTGATTTTATAGGGATGAATGTGTAAAACAAAGATAAATGTAGCTCAGAAGCCCATTTCATTACCTAACTCATCTGACAGATAAAGGGGATTTTTCTTTTTAGTTTCACACTACCTGTTGCTCATTTTCCCTTAGATTAGGTACCAGATATTTGTTTAGCATGAGGCGGATGTATGTAACAGCGACCAATACCTGTAATTCACATTCACTCCTTGTTACTTTTTCCTCTTGATAGGGTCTGGTAGTTGTATTTAAGGTGAGGATGAGTAAAGCAGAAATAGACTCTGTTCGAATGAGCAAATATTCACCTGACCCTTCCTTGTCCTCTTGTTTGGTACTGGAATTGTGTTTATACCTTAAACACAAGTTTAGTGCAAATGCAGCTCCTCAGTTTTTCTTTTAATGAAATTTAATGAGAATGTTTTGAGTGAAAATATGTGTGTGCAATCGCAAATCTATGTATATCTGCAACTGTTACCAACTAAATACCCAGTTAAATGTGTGCAGATGGACATATTATGTATGTTACTATACATAATTTTTTTAACTTTAATACCCTCATAGAGTTGACTCAGTAAGGAGATGGGTCTTTCATGACTCTGCTGGTTGAAAATAGGTTGGGAAAGATGTATATTGTACATACTCGTTCCTTGTGCTACCTGCTTAAGGCTGTATACATTTAATTCAGAAGAGATTTGTATTTCCAATCGAATTTGAAATGTTACCAGCACTTTTTTATGAGGCAGCACCAGAATCCATAACAGTGATATATGATCATTGCTATTTGTGAAAATACTCTCTCTCATCATCACGATAAGTAAACTAGCTGATGGTCATGACACCAGTATTAAGAGCATATAAGAGTTGTAGCTTTATATTTTTATGTATTCTATTTATAGTATTTATAATTTTGGTGTACATTAGATATGAGGCTAAAGGATCATCTGTCATTTTGGAGTCTCAGCCGGCTGACTTAACTTATTTTTTTTTTTTTTTTATATAAACTAATGTTTTTATGCCAACACTATCAGATATGTCTTTCTATATCTGTTTTCATAATTGCACTCATTTAGCCAGCTAAGTTAACAGGAACCGGAAGACTATTGATACCTTGGTTGTCTCTCTTGTAACCTGTAGAAGTGCAGTTGAAGATTTTGCTATAACATAAGAACTAAAAGGCACTGATGACTTTTACAAAATTATAATCTCATTTTGCTGCATCCTCGGGTGTACTCATATAGCAGCTGAGTTAGGTGAATATTCTTGCATTTTACTGGTTTTTCCTTATCGTGGTAACACGTATTCAGAAAGTTTAACTACTTTAACACAAAAGGTTCAATTCTTTTCTTGTAATGAGATCAATAATTTTGAATGTAAAGATGTATGTAAATTATGTAACTTTTATACTTTTTTTATTGATGTTGATATTGGTGCATTAGTACTCCAACATTAAAAACTAAACATATTTTGTATTGATTGCCTCATCAGGTTTTACTCATTCATGTGAAATCTGTTGCTTGTGTAATATATTTGTATGCAATACATTTTTATTTCATTAAATTTGTCATTGATTTTTTTTTTAAAGTTCTGTTACATATTACAGAGGTATGTAATTAGAATCATTCCTTTTAAATATCTAATGTATTTATATACCATAATATATTCTACACAATACTATCTTAAAAGTGTTCGGAAGCACAGTTGGACACCTTCGCGAGCTCACTTGTCTTCATATGATAATGATATAATTTTGGTTTATATTAGATTTAGGAAGGGTTTGTGACTGAGGAAGAACTTCCTATTAGTATAATAATAGTTTTAATAAATGTAAGTCCTGAAATCTTGTTAATAATTAATATTTGAGTAAAAAGATCTTTATATCACTAAAACAGGCTTATGCTAAGATCTGTGTATCCAGTTCATGGGTCCAAAGCTAATTTATTTGATATTACACTGTTCTGGGTTCCAAGAACTAATCTGACTACAAAGAAAATAGTAAGTTAATAAATTTTTCAGTGTACAAACATCAATATGATAACGAAATTATTATTACTGTTACGTTTATATTATTATTTGTATTATTATTATTATTATTATTATTATTATTATTATTATTATTATTATTATTATTATGGAGTTGCCAATAGAGAGAGAGCTAATTATATTGTAACCTAGCATCACCATTGGTTGATGTTCCCTATACGACATGGGCATAATTGTGAGAATGTGTGTGATTAAAGAGATATGGTAGTTCAGAATTAACAAAGATTCAGATAATAAATGTTGCTCTATGGTAATTTTGACGCTATAGGCTTCCTCATTTGACTGAATTTTGGTTTGCTGCCTCGCCCTGTATTTAGTAGGTACAATTTAGAAAAAAAAAATTATATAAGCAGATATTTCTTTCTAAAAATGTTTAAAAAAAAAAGGTTTTGGGCAATTGTGGCAAAATTATTTGTATTTTATGTTCTCTGGAATTTCTTTTATATATTTTTTGTTTGTTTGAGAAAGAAACTTGCTAATAGAGGTATAAATCCAAATTGCATAGCAAATACTTAGTAAAATGCTCTTTAATATCAGTTAGAGGCTATTTTATTTTTGTAGTAATGTAGTTTTTAATGAAAATCCTCACACTGATATCTATTTTAAGGCTGTCGCATGCAACTTTCTGATCATTGATGGGTGAGCAGAGTAAAATATCTCTTGAACTGCTGCTTAAAGATATTTTTAATGTCTTTTGTATGTAGCCCTCGTTATTTCTTTCTTATTTCCATTTTATTTATATATTAAATCATTTTAATTTGGTGTTGCCTAGAAATACTATAGAATTTCCATTGTCTTAGTGTGTTAATATTGTAAAAGTTTTTGAATTCCTCTGCATTTCTTACTTTATAAGCAACTTTTATACTTTTTCTATTTCTGATTTGGAGGAAAAAGCACCATTCTCTCTTATTTAGTCTCTTTCATAGGAGGTAATTAAAAGGATAAGGGATAATGAGTTAGTAATTTATCCTTGTTCTGATTTTCTCCTAATTAAAAGGATAAGGGATGATGAGCTGGTAATTTATCCTTATCTGATTTTTTCTAATTACAAGGATAAGGGATAATGAGCTGGTAATTTTTCATAATATGATACTATTCTCTTGGAGCAAAATGGGAGGTGCAAGGAGAGTTGAGTTATGGTGATTTCTCAGTCTTTCGTCTTTATAGACAAAATTATTAATGCAATCCTATATCCTTTTTAGAAGTTTTTGTGATATGCAAGGAATACTGACGTGGAGTTATTTTGCCATATCATCAGAAAGCAGGCAAGGTATTCAGGCGTGGAATTCTTTTACCATACCATGTGTACTGTGCATAATAAGAGGCAACAAAATGGAACTAGGGAGAGGTGGATCAGTCTTTTTCGTTTTTAATATATTTTCATGATTCAAGATAAAAATGGGCAGAGAATGGATGAAACTTGCTTACTCTATTTGTTAGTTACAGTTTTGGCCACTCTATTAGCCTATGTATGCTAAATCTTTGTAGTTGAAAACAAAATTATTATCCTTTTTACTGTACAGTTTCATTCCTTTCCCATATGAGGCTGTTGGTAGACATGGCATTTTGTTCACCTGTTCAAAATGAATGATATTTAAAGATTTTTGCACAGGGTCCTAAAATATTTGTGCGTCATGAAAATAGGTCACTTTATTTTTTAATTATCTTTGCTTATGATTTTTTCATAATTCTTTATTATTTAAATCAGTCTTACATGAGTGCTTTATTATTTAAGTCAATATTATATTTATCTTTTTATTTGTGCAATAATTTTCTTAAACTTTTTTTTAAAGTAAAACTTTGCCTTATAGGTCTTGTAAATGTAATAAGATGTTGTCTCTCAAGTAAGACTTTTTATCTTCTGTAAATAATACCAAAGTAACTACTAACATTCTGAATCTCTCCTCATCAAATTTAGTTACTGTAGAATTCTAAATATTAATCATTGGCTTAAAGATATGTGGCTATTATTTCCTGAGAGTTCAAATCAGGCTTTCACATTTACTAAAAGTATTGCAGTTGTTATCTTATGCATTATTATTTATACCAGAGCTGTACATAATGAACTTCTGATTATTTTATTCAAGTTTGGTTAATACAAAATGCTGAATTTTATTTATTAAGCTGAAAATATTCTGATTGAAATTTTAAGTAAAATAGTGGCGGTTAATGAACTTTCAATATACATCTTTCCTCCTGTTTTATACAATAACTTTCTTCTTAATTTCATGTCACGAAGAACATCAAAGAATATAGATGTCTCCCTATGTTCCTTGATTAGGCACATCTTTCAGAATGGGACAAAACCGGCCATATTTAAGGATCTCCATGGTCAGGGAATAATTTGTGTAAAAACTGTATTGATTTTAATGTTTTAGCTTCTTTTTCGATACAGTAAAATCTTGTAAGATTGTCATTACTCATTCCAGCGTGTAGGTGATTCCCAAAAATGATATGAGACAATGATTAACTGGTATTCGGAAAAGGATTATTTGCGGAATATTATTGAAATTGAAATTTCTGTAAATTTTAAAACAGTGACAGTAGATGCCGTATGTCAATGGCAAGACAGACTACATTAACAGTATTGGTAAAAAGTTCATTATGTTTTATTTACATTGTCTGCAAAATAGAGGTCCTCAAGATGGTATGCAAAATCTTACACTTATTCCCCTTCACTGATTTTTTTACTTACTATTCCTTCATTATTTTCTTCTCCTGCTCCTTTCTCTTTTCATATTTTGTCACCTCCTTTATTGCTTTGCTTAATTGCTATCATATCATGCACATCCACCTCCATTGTTTTACAGTTCATCATTTGAAACTGTTGATAGAATAACATTAACAAAACTCTAGAATTTGTGTAACTAACTGATACTAGTGTATCAGCTATAGCCAGTACTGCATTAAGCAAAATATTTAATATATTTTTGGACTAGAGATTAATTTGTGTGAGACTTTGAGTGCGAGTAATTATTTTTTGGAGTGGAGCCATTTCTATCTTTTAAGAAAATAATAAAACGAATACGTCAAAATCTACTCAAGTCTTCTTCCATCGTAATATAAGAGCTGTTCCTGAGGAGATATGGCAACATATTCCTTATTGGTTAATGCGTTTTATAATATTTTTGGTGAGGACTGTAGGTACATAAACAGTATACTGTATACTGCATCTTGTGATATGTAATAAAACTTTATATAGGTCTGTATGAATATGTATTATGGTACTGTATTGCAGTAATTTTATAGGATTTTTTTTTTTTTGCTTCATTTGATATAGGGCATTATCGTCAATGTGTATTTTATTTTATCATGCACCTTCTCTATATATATATTGTATACAGAGTAATTATTGTACTATTGTGAATGGAAAATCATGACACAACTTAGTAATAATATGTTTTCTTGACCTTATACTTTGTTAGTATTTAGACAAAATCCCAGTTCTAACCAAGTGCGCAAAGTAAACATGACAATTTAAGTTAGTGCAACAACAAATATAATGGTAACCAGTACCAACACGAATTTTTATTAGCATATGATTAATTTTAAACACTTGGTTATGTTATATATTGTGACCAGGATAAGGTCGAATGACTTAAAAGTACAGTACTCATAAAAGTGTCTCTTTTGCATTAGCAGAGTCATGGTTCCCAAATCCCGAATACTTAATTGACTCATTCCTCAAATACTCTTCCTCGCTTACCTTTCATTATCTTGCCAGAGCTTTCATAAGCCAACTACAACAATAAGCAATCAAGGACTTGTACATGTGCGGTAACTGGGAGATGGGTGAAGTAATTACTGCATATGATTCTGTACACAATATTTTTATTATATTTTTTATGATAGAAAAAATTAAGTACTAAGCCTGCCAACTGTCACATATCTTTACAGTGAAAATTTATATTACTGTATTCTAATTTATCACTGTAAATGCTTTGGAGCCAAGTACCTCTTCCATGCATATTGAACCCACTGAAATTTCTGAAATGGTCAGTAACCAACTATTGTGTGCAGTACTTATTTAAGTATTTTGCCTTCAAGAAACATGTTTTCCAATATATATATATATATATATATATATATATATATATATATATATATATATATATATATTATATATTATATATATATATATATATATATATATATATATATATATATATATATATATATATATATATATATATATATAGAGAGAGAGAGAGAGAGACTGTCTTTCCTTGCTTTTTGTGTGAATATGAAATGCACAAAACTGCAAATTTATGGGGATTATCAAGTACTGTTCATATAATACCTAAGGACAGCGTGTGGCTAAAATTTGTTTCTAGGGGATCAAATTGAGAGTGGAGAAAGAATTCTATCTTAGTGTCTCCTGTCTTTTAAGAGGAACCAACATAGAGAAATATTCCCAGCTGTTGAGGAGCAGAATATCCATCATCTGCTATCAGTATATCTTAGGAGATGTTTCATAGGGTAATACAGTATATCCCTTCCTGAATTTCTAGTTTGTTACTGATCGCTATGTATTTTAGCTCAGCTATCTCAATTCTTCTTGTACCTTCGGTGCTGACAAGGTTTTTAGGGTAGGATATAAAGGAATGTTTGGATAAAAGCTTCATCTGTTTGATAAGAAAGACATATAGAATGACGGGTATGTTTTCAAGGAAAGGGGTTCAATGAGCTGCTTACAGATAAGGAGAGATAAGAATTGTTATACCACATACTATCAAGTATGTGTGTCACATCTAATTTGTAGTGAAAGTTTTGTTTGTAGAGGAAGACCAAGTAGATTGTAGATAGTGTGACCCTGCTTTTGTAGATATATTGCGTTCAGTTTGCAGGGAAAATAATAAGCTCTTGTTAAATGAGAGAAAGAGTTTTGCAAAAAATGTAAAGCTGAACAACAGATGGAAGCGAACTAAAATTGGTTGCTATTAAGTAAACTATTTTTCAAGGTAAGGTAAAATGTTGATTAAAAATATGATTCAAAAAATAACAATTGTTACACTGTAGAAGAGATATGGACATATTCTTCTACCCATTATGTCTGTTTTGCCTCTGTCTCACAAGAGCAATTTATGTTGTACTCAGTTTACAGCTACATTAGCAATCTTGTATATCTTTTCAGGAAGAGTCTGAATTATTGCTTTCAGGATTAAGCATAGTTTGCACTGTATAGACGTGTATAGAAAGAATCCTGTGTTCATAATTCCGTCTCCTGTTTGGTTACATTCTTGATTCACTAACAATTTTCATATCTTTCTTCATATTTATGAATACATTTTAGATTAGCAATCTCTTCATTCAGCAAGCTCCAGTTATAAATCATACTTAAAATTTAAAAATATTTCCTTTCATCCTGTAAAGAAGTTGTTTTAAGAAGCTTCAGACTAAACAAACAAAACACATTTGTTTCCATTTTACAATGGGTATTCTGTTACAAAACTAAGAGTACACTTATAAATAGACATGTAACTGAACAAATAAGGAAGAGGGTGATACATATACTTACAGTGAACAGAAATATAGCATTCCTAGAAAATTAAGAGTACCTTGAATATGTGTATGAATATGATCTATTTACAATGAATAATCAGATAACTGAGTAAAGCTATACATCATAGTAATAGAATAACAACAACCACAATAATAATAATAATAATAATAATAACTGGAAGTAAATAATAATCAGTTTAGCGTAAAAGACACATACACATACAAATGAAGACATCATGGCTTCAGAGAAGGTAGATCAACAGTAACCAACTTATTAGAATTTTATGATGAGGTAAGCCGAATCTTACCGGAAAGAGAGGGCCATGCAGATTGCATATTTCTAGACTTCCAGAATGCATTTGACACGGTCTCAGATGGGAGACTTGTTAAGAAGCTGCAAGCACTGGTGAGAATAGGTGGAAATGTCTTGGGATGGATAACAACTTACACTGTTAGAGTGGCTTACTCTAACAGAGGGTTAGAGTAAGACACTCAGTGTCTGAATGGAGAAGGGTTAGTAGTGGAATTCGACAGGGTTCTGTTTTAGGACCACTTTTGTTCCTTATATATGTAAATGACCTACCAGAGTCTGTAAATTCATTCATGAATATGTTTGCAGATGATGCAAAGATTGTGATGAAAGGAAGAAACGAGAACAATGGTAGAGAACTTCAGGAAGATCTAAGTAGTCTGCATGAGTGGTCAGAAAAGTGGCTAATGAAATTCAATACTTCACAATGTAAGATAATAAGAATGAATAACAAGTGCAAGAGAGCCCAAGCTTAACTACTCAATGGCAGGAGTACAACTTCAAGAGACAGAATGAGAGAGATCTAGGAGTAAACATACTGACAGATTTGTCTTCAGATATACATATAAATGGCATAATAAGGGTAGCATATGCTTTCTTATCAAATGTAAGGGTAGCCTTCAGGCACATGGACAAGGAAATGTTCAGAAATATTTATGTAACCTATGTGAGGCCAAAACTTGAATATACAGCTCCCTTTTGGAATCCGCACTTGAAAAAGCACGTAGATAAGCTGGAAAAAGTTCAAAAACATGCCACGAAACTTGTGCCAGAAATATCCAATCTCAATTATGATGAGAGGCTGGGGGAATTAGACTTGTCATCACTCGAAGCTAGAAGATTGAGGGGGGATATGGTGACAGTCTTTAAAGTCCTTTATGGTTATGATAGAGTGGATAGGGATCGATATTTTGATATGGTTGGCTCTAGAACTAGAAGTCATAGTTTGAAGCTTCGTAAGAAATCTTCCTTGCAGGATGTAAGGAAGTACTTTTTTTTTTTTTAGCGTAAGAGTAGCTGATAATTGGAATTCGCTAAGGGAGGAGGTAGATAATGCTAACTCAATCCATAGTTTTAAGGACAGGTATGATAAATATCACTAAGTACAAAATGGAACGAGCTTTGGGCTCTTTCCCGTAAGAACAATTAGGTTATCACAATTAGGTATATATATATATATATATATATATATATATATATATATATATATATATATATATATATATATATATATATATATATATATATATATGTGTGTGTGTGTGTGTGTGTGTGTGTGTGTGTGTGTGTGTGTGTGATTACCTAATTGTGATTACCTAATTGTGTTTACGGGAAAGAGCCCAAAGCTCGTATCTTCCCGTCTCCTGATCGGTTCCATTTTATACTTAGTCGTACTTATCATACCTGTCCTTAAAACTATGGATTGAGATAGCATTAACTACCTCCTCGCTTAGCCAATTCCAATTATCAACTACTCTTACACTGAAAAAGTATTTCCTTACATCCTGCAAAGAAGTTTTCTTACGAAGCTTCAAACTAAGACGTCTAGTTCTAGAGCCAGCCATATCAAAATATCGATCCCTATCCACTCTATCATAACCATGAAGGAATTTAAAGACTGTCACCATATCCCCCCTCACTCTTCTAGCTTCGAGTGATGGTAAGTCTAATTCCCTCGGCCTCTCATCATAATTGAGATTGCGTATTTCTGGCACCAGTTTCGTGGCATGTTATCTAATTGTGATTACCTAATTGTGTTTACGGGAAAGAGCCCAAAGCTCGTATCTTCCCGTCTCCTGATCGGTTCCATTTTATACTTAGTCATACTTATCATACCTGTCCTTAAAACTATGGATTGAGATAGCATTAACTACCTCCTCGCTTAGCCAGTTCCAATTATCAACTACTCTTACACTGAAAAAGTATTTCCTTACATCCTGCAAAGAAGTTTTCTTACGAAGCTTCAAACTATGACCTCTAGTTCTAGAGCCAGCCATATCAAAATATCGATCCCTATCCACTCTATCATAACCATGAAGGAATTTAAATACTGTCACCATATCCCCCCTCACTCTTCTAGCTTCGAGTGATGGTAAGTCTAATTCCCTCGGCCTCTCATCATAATTGAGATTGCGTATTTCTGGCACCAGTTTCGTGGCATGTTATCTAATTGTGATTACCTAATTGTGTTTACGGGAAAGAGCCCAAAGCTCGTATCTTCCCGTCTCCTGATCGGTTCCATTTTATACTTAGTCATACTTATCATACCTGTCCTTAAAACTATGGATTGAGATAGCATTAACTACCTCCTCGCTTAGCCAATTCCAATTATCAAC
>JAXCGZ010017256.1:40000-65000 GCA_037179515.1 Halocaridina rubra | reverse complement strand
TTTTTGTTTTTAGATATTTTTATGACATCTTCCATCGTTACAAGTAGCGTATGTGCGAAGTTGGGATATTCAGTATAATAATTTTGATTGTTGTGAAGTTGCCTGGCATATTTATAGTAAACAACAATACAGTATACTGTATTTTATTTTTCAGGGTCACAGTAATTAATGGTAAGAACTCTGAAGAAGATGGAAAGCTTGAACAAATGAATGCATGGATGATGTTACCTCCAAAATGGTAACATCAATAACTTCTCCAGGCTTATTGAGATTGCCCAAAGGTCTTACATTCACAAAGGTATACAATATTTTCCCTTTTTATTATAATTTGTATAAACTTTCAGACTAATTATTAGTGAGCAGTGGCGGTATCAGGTATATAATTGTCCTCAATACCTTTTATATTTTAGATGAGACTCCTAAACCCACTAAATCCAGCAAGTTTTCGAGATCATGAGACAAGAAAATGAAGTTCTAGGGATTCTTCACTGATGAAATTATTGGAACATTTAAAAAACATTCTTTTTGTATGCTATTTGTATATGCTAATGTATTTCAGAGGACTCTTATATTTCAAGCAACTTTAAAACTCTTATATTAGAGTTTATTTCCCTTTGGTAGTAAAGACGTAATATGTAAGGCTCAGATATCAGTATTTTCACATGTAATATACTGTTATGTAGTGTGTTTCGGGTTTTCTTTTCACTGCCGATATTCAGGTATTATTAAGCATTTTCTTCTCTTCACATGAATCGTTATTTACTTACTTTTACTGACCTTCAAAAGAGTTGTTGTGTGCAGTAGATAATTTCACATATACTGTACTTATGCTTGCTACTTTTGCAGCGATAGTCAAGAGGAAAAATCATAAATTGCACAGTAGTGACTCTTGTCACAAAGTTGCTTGTTAAGCTCACTTTCGATATCCGTCTCTCCTGGCAATCCTCATGAGTTTGTCATTTAATGAATGATAATGGAGCTTGAAGAGCTTTTATACTTAATTCTTACATTTATTTTTAGTTTATAGTAACAAATATGTAAACCCTCATAATGTTTATAATTGGAGAAAAGTATTCTATACTGATTTGTAACTCTGAGAACAGACTTGTAGTGTTGAATAAGTTTCGTCTTCCTCAGTTAACTGTCTTTTGGTTGTGGTTGTAATTTTTCATAGTTTCTTATCTTTAGTTTCTAGACTATACTGCACTATACATGGCATAGCGCCAACAAGCGTATATGAGTTTAAAGAAATAAGGGCTCATATATATGGTGGTTGTCAGCTACTTGATCGTATTTTAAATTTTAATAAGTAAAAGAAGTAAGGGAGGAGGGGTATGCCTTTTGAAGAGAAATACTATAGTGTGGGTGGAGAAATAATTTGTTCATTTTGGACATTTGTTTTGTATTGTCATTTTACAAGTTAATGCCATCTGTAAGAGCGCTTCTTCACTCATATGACAGTTTATATGACTAGTTGGGGTAGCCTTTCTTTCCAAAAAGGAATGACTTGAATCTGCCTTAAATTTATTTGGTGATGGTGTAATTTTTGTAGGTCATGAGAGAAACTTGATAGACGTAAAATATGCAGATGATGCTACTTTAATTAGCAAAACAAGAAGATATACAAAGTTTTCTAGAGAGATTGCATCGCATATATAAAGAGTTGGAACTTACGACACTCCCAAGAATAGCAGAAATAATGAGAACAGAATATGCGCAGAGAAATAAAATAGTACTAGATGGAGAGAAGATTACTGAAGGTTTGTCTTTTAATTATTTTAGGAATAATATCCAATACATAATAATAATAATAATAATACTTTATTTCCATTTCAATACAATGGGTATTCGTCAGCCAGGGTAAGCCCCAACCCCCCACTGTGGTGTCCACCCACAGCAGTTCCTGCCAGTAAACAGCTTAAACTCTCGGTCTTGGACGGGAACCGATCTTTCGACCTCATGAATGCGAAGCCAGCGCGTTACCACTGTACTAGCCAGCAGGCTCTCCTTAATTGAAAAATGGTGCAAGATTATATAAAGACATGAAACATTGGGCAGGCTGAGTAAGATCTGGAAGTCTAATGGTACGAAATGCAGATTATTCTTTAGTTTTGCTCAATCTGTGCTTCTGTGTGGACAGGAATGCTAGTACGAGAATGAAACAATATCAATAAGGTTTTGTTGTTTGAAAGTTTGAAAGTAAAGGTTTAAGAAGAATATTATGCATAAGATTGCAGGTTAGAGTGAAAAATAATTCCGTAAGGTGCATTACCAAAGTTCCTTGTAGAGGTAATGATGAGGAGGAGATGGAAATGGCTTGGAAAATTTCTTTCGCACCACCCTATGTAGATCAGTACATGACATTGTCAAATGAGCTCCTCAGGGGACCAGAAGCATCGGAAGACTCATACTTATTTGGATGACAACTATGAAAAGTGAGATTGGGGTATGTATACAAACATTCCCCAACTTACGAACGAGTTAGGTTCCAAAAGTCTGTTCATAAGTAACATTGTTCGTAAGTTGTGCATAGGTAAAAACACGTACTTTACCGTTCATACATGTGCAGTACTGTACAGTACTTAGGCTAAAGACACTTAACTACTACATTAAGCATAAAGTATACAGTACAGTAATACATACATTAATACATGGCTAGGTTTTATGTTTGTATCTGTGAATGTTCGTAACTCGGTTGTTCGTAAGTGAGGGAACTTCTGTATATTCATTCCCTCAACACAGTAGTGGAATGGACACTATTGCCCTTATTGGAGCACTATCTAGCAAGCTTTCGTATTATGCCTATAACATAGCATTTAATTAGTTTAACTAATTAACGTAATACCAAAGTGAGACTCCTCATCTGCACTACACTGAAAAGCTTGTCACCACAGACACTTTTACCTTTTTTTTCCATTTAACTTAGCTGTAGATTATAACATAATATTACGGAAAGATGAATAATGACGCTCTTCATGTTTATTTGCAGGTTTCATAATGGCAATTAGTCGCAACTTTGTATTAACCCTTGGTACGGGGATGTTTTGCGGATTCTTCTCCTTCTATCTCTTAAACACTACTGTAACGATGCACCCTCACTATATTGAGGGAATTAGGTAAAATTTGCACTAACGGTGATGGTTCTTTGTGTGAAACGCAGTTGTTGGATATTGGAAGGAAAAGATACTCTCATTTATTGTAAGAACAAAGAAGGTGTAAATAACATTAATAACAGTTTTGTAATTTGTGGTTTTGACTAACATAGTTTATGCTATGTTCTCCTTATAGATATGAAAAGAAAGTGTAATTTATTTTCAAAATATATTTCATGGATTTCCATGAAATATACATTGAATACTGTATTTTCTTCAAAACCTCAATGACTAGAAATTTGCTACATTATGTAAAAAGAAGTTTAACATCTCATATTATTTAAAACACTGTGTTTCACCCATATATGTAGTTTTACTTGTGTTGCTGTTGCCTCAATAGACTTAATTTCTTTTGCGTTCATTATTATACAGAAAAAACGTCCATGAGTGTTACAGCAATGCCAAGAATTTTTTTTTATAAATTTGTGTAAAATTTTTGCTGTTACATTTGATGTATACAGATTAAATTCATTGAATTGCGTCACTTATTCACATCAGTGATGTATACAGATTAAATTCAATGAATTGCGTCACTTATTCACATCAGTGATGTATACAGATTAAATTCATTGAATTGCGTCACTTATTCACCTCATTAGTAACATATATATAATTAGTCTAACGAATTATTATACTACTCTTAGTCATGTCTTTGTCTAGTGTGGGATTTTAAGTCATATTACTCAACCTTTTTTTTTTAACTTTTAACTATATAAAGACGGCCCTATATTGTTAAAAAGTCTTCAGAAATGTTGTTTTAGTTGTGCTTCACAGAGAATATTACAGTTAGTTTTGATAAAATTCTTAGAAACTACTACTTAGCAAATGTTGAGGACATACTGTATAACAGTATAAAATATAAGTTTTCTTACAGTTTAGGGGCAGTATGCTGCGTTATATTGATATTGCTGTAAAAGTGACAAACCCTGTAAATTTTACCTTATTGTGTAATTTTTGCAGTTTACATTTTAGTGATGGTACTTAAATATTGGGTAATTAAATAATTGCTATTGAATTTATTTATATATATTTAAAAGTGCATGTGTATTTATGTTGGTGAATGATTTTATATGGTTGTATCTATAAGGAATGCTATGTGCACGCAGAACATCAAACTTTGGTGATGGGTAGTAAATAGGGCTATGCTGTATGCATTGTGAGTTGGTGTAGTGCAGAAATGTATTATTTTTTTGAGACTATTTGTATTAGGTGGTGGGAGCTTATTTTATTTTATTTGTAGTGGTGGACAATTTATTCCGCAGCTGTATATATGAATGTTTTTGTAGCTTTGGGTGGTGGTATACATGACAATATTATGGTGATGATAGGAAAATGTTATTTGTTTATAATTATCTCTGGTTGCCACTTTTAAAGTGAATATATTTTTGACAATTTAAAGTTTATAAATGTCTATAGTGCCACAGTCTAAAATTGATAGTGTTTGAGGAGACAGAATATTTTAATATAGTTTGCTTTGAATTATTGCTTTGCCTATAATACGTTAGCATTTATGTGGTCATCCTTCCATATTCATAGGGTTTTCTTCATATACAGACTTGAGTATTATAAGGTAACCATGTTGAGGGAATTTTATATACTATTGTTCTAGATATTATAAAGATAATTTAGTTCATTGAAATTATAAAGCACTCCGGGAATTTGGAAGGATGTCTTTTATTCCGAAAAAATTACTCCATGCCAGTTATGGTTCAGTGTTCCCACATATATCTTGTCATCATGGTCTAAAGCTAATTTATGTTGCATTTTAGTCCCCCTCAGAGCATTGAGCTTCATGCGCATTCGCACGATGAACTCGAGAATGCAGCGGGACCCTTGGGTGATGTTTTCATGCACTCCAGCCATGAATTGCATCATGCAGGTAAAAGAAAACAAATAGGGTGTAATTCCTTGTATTTGCACTTACTTCTTTATCATGATTGTTTTTGTTCACACTGTCCTTCTTGAGCCTGTAGGGTAACTACAATCAGTAGAAGTAAAAATTAGAATATACACAAATAAAGATGATACTCCATTTCATCTCTCTGATCATAAGGATACTCAAAGTCACTAATATTTCTCATGAAGAAATGCCATATTTGTATACTTGTCATTGGTTGTAAGAAGGTACAGATGGGTAAAAAAAATTTCGGCAAGCTGATCGTCAACCATGCTTAGCAGTTGGTTTGCCTTCTTATAAAGTTTGCACTTTCATATGGCCCACTACCTAAACTTTTAATTCAGCAAAAGTGTTGGAGCAGCTGGCACTCTCATTTTCTCTTGTATTAGGTATCTTTTCTTTTCACATGAGAAAAGGGTGTTTCACTAGAAATTGCCAGGTTTTTTTAATCAAGATGTAGCCAGTGCCTATTCACTTGAGAATGGCCAGTGTCTGATGAACCAAATGAAATGGCTGGTATCAGTTCCTCCCCGAGAAAGTTCAAACACCAGTGAAAACACACAAATAGGAAAAAGTTAGGTATCTCTCATCCTGAACATTTCCTACTCTGAGGACATTTACGGATGCATTCCTAGAACACCCAGATTTATTGGCAAACAAAAAATATATGAAAAAATAGAGAGGTTGGAATAGCACCCAGAAGGACAGAAGTGGATGGAAAATAAGTTGAAACCATATCGATGTTGAGAATCAAAAGCAATAATACTATTGAATAATTAAGGTGTTACTAAAATTTCCAAAGACCAATTGAACACACTGCCGGTCCATTTTATTATCAGTCTTAGAGAAATCTGCTATACTTCATTTATGTTTCAAATCAGTTGTGGAGATATATTTTAACCATGTTAACAGTTAATAACGATCTAATATGTTTGGTTAATATGTACTTCTGATTTAATCTCAGACTTGTTAAATATGTACAATATTCCCATATGGGTACTTAATAATAATGTTTTTTCTTTATTTTTGTACCATTCTTAAAATGTTCTTAGTTTTTAAAACTTACGATGATATTTGGAGAACTGATAATATTTAGAGTATGTAAGAGTGAACTAAAATAGGTGATTTTACACTAATGTGCAAAATAGGAATATCTTTACACCATATAGGTATTGATGTACTATCATAGATGGAATAATTATACAGGTTCCTACATAAAAAAATCTTTATATTTTGGATTTAAAGATAAGCTGAATATATTCAGTCTGAAGAAGCAGTTTATTATAACCAAATTTCATTGCGAATTTTCTCAGGTGAAAGTACTCAAGCAGAGGAGCTTAGGGATAAAGTTCGAGTACTTTGTTGGGTCATGACAAACCCCAAGAACCATGAAAAGAAAGCACGACATGTAAAAGCAACATGGGCCAGGAGATGTAATAAATACATATTCATCAGTTCAGAGGAAGGTAATATATGAATGTTGTTTTAGTTCTTTCAGATTACACTTTGATGTCTGCATTAGATAGGGCTAGATATTCACAACACATGAAGGTGATTGCTGTCGTGGCTATATTTAGACCATCATTTCTGTCTAGCTCTTCCCTGCCTTCATGTGGGTCACTGAATTGACCAGCCACCTTCCCTCGTTTCTGTAGAACATATCTTTCTCTGCTAATTTCTTTTCCGTCATACTCTTGCTTTTTACAGCCCATCTACTTCTACTTATTATCACAACATCTTCTTGCCTTCTCGTAATTTGGATGCACCTCCTCAAATTTCTTCCTAGTATTTTCATTGATGATTCTCTTATTTATATGGCCCCTCTAATCCTCTTTTTTTTATGATTTTGTCCAATTTTTGTCATTCTATATCTTGCTCTACAACATTTCAAATTGTTTTCAAGCACTCTGTTCCATATTACACTGTTGGTCTTAGTACTGTCTTATAGGAAAGCTAATGTCTATATACTTTAACTGCCTTTCACGAAAGACAAAAAAGGGTGGTTTAGGCATTGGTGGATGAGTTATTCAAAAGGGGCCTGTGAAATGATTGCCAATATTGTTGTTTTGAAGCTACTGTGGGCTTATAGGTATCTAAGATTTAATAAGTGGTAAATAGATCCCACAATGACTTTAACATGTTTTCTCTTGATATTAAGTTTCTTAATGAAATTCAAGCCCTTCCAGACGTTTCATTCACTTTTGACTGGGAAGCAAAATAGTGTTTATGCTGTATTACTGTGTAAGTTGCAATTAGTAGTGATTGACATTTTCTCTATATTTGGTTTTATTTTTTCTCTTTAGATAAGGAATTAGGATCTATAGCACTACACGTAGGAGAAGGTCGTGACCATCTATGGGAGAAGACAAAAGCTGCATTTGTCTACTTGTATAAAAACCATTACAATGATGCGGACTGGTTCTTGAAGGCTGATGATGATACGTAAGAAATTTCTCTTCCTTCTGTAGATTTATTTTATGCAGTATTACTTTTATGGTGTCTGATGATTGAGTAGAAAGAATTCCTTGTATATACTTTGTATATTTTTTGGTAAGAACCAACTTAAAAGGATAAGCGAGCAGATGGCTGACTGATTCTTTTTACAATTTTTTTTTTTTTCTTTTCTTTCAAAAAAACAACGGGCATAGGAGACAAGAATGGGGAGATTATGTTGATTTTTTTAAGTGACCACATGTTTGGCTCTATAAGATTTTGAATCATGTAAAAGAAAAACTATCTGGAACGTGCACATTCGATTTGATTCCTTTGTTATTTGTATTCATCTCTCATCGGTCTGCTAAATATTTTTAAGAATTTTTCCTTAGGAGCTACTTCAGACTAGGTTCAGTTCAAGAAGGACTGTAGCTACCAACTCTAGTGGAACTTTGCTCTCAAAAATAGATATGGAATATATCTACTGCAGCTTTTAACATTTTGAATCTAAAATTGAGTAAATATCTTTTATAACTTGTCTATAAATCACTGTATGTAGTGTCTGTCTTCCACCCAGTAGATCCCAAATTCGACTCATGATGAGTTGTATAGCTCTTCCATAGAGCCTTTTGGAGTTAAGATTTATTAACATTTTTATCCCCATTCAATTGGCACAGCAACTCTTACCTTTTTATGCTTAGGATCCATAGTAAATAAATGCTCTTCTCAAACTCAGGAGTCACAAGGACAAAAATGCCCTTTTTTCTGCTTTCATAAGAAAAAATAATTAAAAGATAATGATGCTTCCTGTGCAATATCACTAGGATTTAATACACTGTATTTATGTATATCAGTTATTATTATTATTATTATTATTATTATTATTATTATTATTATTATTATTATTATTATTATTATTATTGCCTTCTCCAAAGTTGAACTGAGCAGCTACAACTGTAGAAAAAGCACTTAGGTCAAGGTTTCAGCATTCCCAGCCCATCCCTTCACATCTACCAAGTGTTTGTTTGGTAATGATAGGAAATTCAGAAAACACAAGCATGGAATTCTAGCCTCCTTTTCATCAGATATAAATTATACTGTAGATATAACTATGATAATTTATTTTTCTTATCTCTTGAGCTGCCTTCAAATGTAATAGAATGAATTCATCCGGAAGCATCCCTTTCTAGTTTTATTACTGCAGTAATCCTATCTGGAAGAACTAGATTTTGTGCTCAGTAATCCATTGCTATTTCTTTTAGGTACGTTATCGTTGAGAATTTACGTTACATGCTGAGTCCTTATGATGCTAGTCAACCAATCTGGTTTGGTTGCCGTTTTAAGAAGTACGTGAAGCAGGGCTACATGAGCGGAGGTGCGTACACATTAAAATTTGTACTTTTATTTCGTATGAAAGTCATGCTTAGTTCATTTGGAACTTTAAAGCATTAGATGTAAAAGATCAGTTTTGATGTATGGAGAGTTTCTTACAACCGCAGTCAATCAGGAAAATTGTTACAAGAAAAGTAACAGCTTTAAGTTTCATAGAAATGGAGGTATTCTCATGGTAGGAGAGTTTATAGCATCACTTTGGAATATACTTTATTAACAGTACTTCTAAGATTGAAATGTGGTTGAAAGAATTCTTTCTAACTCATTAAAAGATAATTATAAAATGTCTTAGGGCATAGAACATGTTGCACTTAACAATCTCACACATATTAGTAGTTTACCTGGGACTTGATTTGGCTATTATTTTAGTATTATATATTAAGAAATAGATTTATTTTCCAAATGAGACACCATACCCTGCTGAAATAGCTGGGCGACAGTAAATCTAGCAAGCGACTCTAGGTATCATCATTTCAACATATTTTGCCCATCTTCACCTTATCTACCAGTTGTATTATAGCAAGAAAAACCCATCAGGGTTGGAGGGTTTGCCATCACCTATTCTCTTGTGCCTTAGATCAGCTCTTACTATGCACAGGAAATTAAAATATGGGATTCTATCTCCCCATTCATTAGAAATACCTTCTTGAGTCTTATTACATTCCACAAGTAATATGAGGATGAAATCGTTTGTTCCCATTACCAAGGATATATCATTAGTCCCTTCCTACTACAAAGGGAAGCCGAATTATTTTTTTTTTTTTTTTTAGGGAATATTAATTTAGGTTTGCCCTTATTTTATTAATTTAATATTACTGTATGTATATGGTAAGTGTACCTTGTATGCCATGAGAGGCATGTGAGATGAATAAGGGAGCAGAGGATTGACAAGCCCTCACTTTCTGAAATTATATCTCAAATACACAAGATAATGTAAAGAGATACTTGTGACGCAAAATAGGATGAAATTGTGCTTATAACTATTGTATTGTGAAAGTAACACTTAAATTTATAATTTTCTTTAGGTTTAAAAGTTTTTGTTCTTCATTAAAGAAAGGAATGGGTAAATACAAAAGTAATAGCCAAATAAAATTGTCTTAGGGCTCTTTGAACTTTGGTTCATATGTTGCTTACAACCTGTATTTTCTAGTGATTAGGTAACTAAGATTTAAGTTTTGATGATGCGAGACACGAGTGTCCATTTACGACTATACCAGTGTATAGACTTGTTAAGACTACTGCATCTCAAGGCAGGTAAAGATTGCAATTAACACTTGTCTCTTGGGCTCCCAGTAAGGCTTGATTCACCAAGAGTTATTGATGCTCATATGGTTTTTGCACAGCTTCGACTGAATACATGACACCTACTTTCAAAGTCACTATTGTGAAAGCCCATTTCTTTTGGGACATGGTCATGGCTATTTGGTTATTAATACAAAGTTTCAACCAACCGAACTTAGTAATCAAAGTCATGAATCTATAAGTATGAAGTATTGTTTGATTTTTTTAATACCTGTACAGTATTGCTCATGATTTGCTCTCTCTAACATATATTACTCCTGCATTTTCGTACTATCTCAGTATGTCAGTATCTATGCTATTTTAACCTATAGATTTGTGTTTACTTTTTAAATTTTGCTTGAATTTTATTGTGCTTGTATCATAGTATCCTGAGTTAACTTTCTCAGCAGTGACTGAATGCAACAGCTGCTTTTCTTTTATCACTGTTGCAGCTTGCTTTTGCTTTGGGCTAATTAGTTAACCTCTATTTCATATGAAGTCAATTTCCTCTGGAGCTGAACAATATTAGTTTCATAAGTTTTGCTCATCATGCTGAGTTACTGCTGATACATATTGCAAGTAGTCTTCTTCCTGGAGAAATGGCTTTCACTCTAGTAACTGTCAATAATCTTGAGTGAATATTATCTCACGTATTGAAATATGGCTTTATTCACGTCGCTTCACTTTTTAGAGGTAGTGATGCTAAATGTAAATACAGTATCTGGCGTACGTAATCTTTTAGGCGAAAGCGTTTAGCTTCAAAGTATCTTCTCACTGCTTCTTGTTTTGTAGTGTAGTAGCATCTGTTATTTTATTAGGTATATTTTGCTCACTTCATTGACTTTTTATGCAGTATTCATACCCCATTGGAATGGGGCGCACGCTTTTATTTTGTAGGGTATATATTGGTTTTATCAGCGGGTTTTAATGTACGTTTTGTTGTGTCCATATGGTTGTGGATAATTGCTCAGGGGCACTGATGTAGAGTCAGTTCACATTTTACTCTTAATAGGATATGCTCATATAAAGTATCAAATCAATTTTTTAATGACATTCAGTTATGCCTGTCATTTTACAGAACCTCATAATACTATCATTATTTATCTAGATCTTGTTTTATATCAGAGTATTATGCTCAGGTTATGAAGGATGTTACATTAGATATGTTGTAATAGGCTGTATTATTTGCCTTTTATTATATCATTACCTTTGGCAGTTTGTTGTGGCCTTCTTATCGTATACTGAAACATACATCTCACACTAAGTACATTATACGCCATGTGACAAACTTAAGTCGGGAATTAAGTTTTGTTTATAATTTTATTTGGTGTTTGAACAAAACTTGGTCATCATCAAAAGAAACCCTATATCTTCATCATTCAGAATTTTCATACGCAATGCAATTTTTTTTTATAAAATGTTAGGTAATTGAACGATATCAGTTTTATTTATTTTTTATTGGGGCACACAAAATAGAGTCCACCCAAGCCGTAAACAGTACTTGTATTGATCACAAATATTAAAAAAAATTCATCGCTCGTAAGAACCTAAGCAGGAATGGTGAATAACTTGGCAATTGCAATTTTTTTTTTTTTTAAACCCCTTTTTGGCTCTTTACTTATTTTGTTTTTTCTCATACACATCAGCAGGTGTTTATTTTTCTCTATTTCGTAGTATTTTAAAGTATTGGTGTATGGCTTCTTGAATACAGTATTATCAATACCTTTCACTTATTTGAAGTTTTTTTTTCTTTCAGAAATTATTTACTTGTAGCACCCTTTAAATTAACGTAATGTATGAAATCAGTCATTATAATGATGTAGTTTCGTTTCCAGTGAACCCTGTCATGTGGTAATTAATAATGAAAATGTTAGATTTTTTCCCTCATTGATGTTTGTAAGCGCTTCCAAGTGAATAAATTAAAATTTATGAGTTTTCAAAAGATGTTTCTGTATCTTGATAGGATGTTTACTAGGCTGCCTCTTCTATCATGAAAATTTAAACCCACCTCATTCTTTGATAATCAACTACCATTCCTGCTTATGAAAGTCAAGTATGTGAATAGGATATCAGTATTGTTATGCGCTGTCTTCATGTTGCTCCTTCTACTTGAACAGTAGTAAAGATTACATTTGTTCATTAGTTTTCAGTAGTAGAACTATTTCATGAACCCAGGTTTGCTTATCTTGTAGGTTCATATACACGAAAGAGTATTAAATCAAATTGGTAAGTTTGTATGATGTCATTTGAATTGAAACATTTATGGAAAATTATTGTGTACAACTTTTTGCAGTATGGTTTTTTAGACACTCGTTATTAGGCTTCTTGAACACGTTTACTTGTCTCGTGTAGAATAATGGTCACACTACTTGGTTAGCATACATTTGTTATAGCTGTTGCGTATTTAGTCTCCAGCTAACGTAAATCTTGTGTGAGCTTTTTTTACTTTTTATAGATGCATCTTTAAATCGAACTACGTTACATAAGGCACTTTTCTTCCTGACCTGTAAATTTCATGAGTAAATGTAAAAGCAGAGCAGGAAGTTTTATGTTACTATTTGTTTGTTTGTTTTTTGGCCAGAATTTTCACTCTTTCCAAATTTGCATTTGGCAGGAAAAATTTGGTCCACATAGATATTTTGTAGGCATGTTGGAATTTTTCTCTACATTCCTGCAGATTTGTACTGTTGACAGTATGACATATTGCTTTTCATGCTTCATAGTGTAGTTTGAGCATATTGTGTGTTTGGTTTCTGGTGTTTAAATGAAGTTGCTCCCGTTCTGCCTCTTTCGAGGCTCTTACTAATTTGTGAATTTTTCCAAAGCAAAATACATGTAGCGAGTGAGCTGAATTTGTTACAAATCACCATGCTGTTTTGAAGGGTTACAGATTAGCAGCAAAGTACAAACAAGAATGCTTTTAATTTTCTAATAATCGTAAGAATTACTTGTGGGTAATATGTGATAGAATTTTGCTGAAAAAATGCAGAAATTAGGTTCACTAGGCACTTGACAGGAATTATAAGTGAAAATAACCAGATTTTGGAGCATATTGTCTCTACATCTATTTGAATTTTTGTTCCTGCGAGTTTGTATTTCATTCTCAAGACTATTGAGCAAACTGTTGAAGGATACAAACATTGATATACTTAAGGAAAATGTTAAATTTTTCTTCAGCTATTTTAGCGAGTCATTTTTTGTCTGGATCTGCATTTAAGATAATACGGAGAGAAAACAGTACAGTACTTGTGTATATTTTTTTTTACTTGTATTGGCAAAACGGATAGTACTACCCTTATCACATTTGCCATGTACGTCTTGAAACAGTATTTCTTTATGCCCTACCTCCACTCTTAAGCTTAATTGGGTATATGATAATTTACTCGTTTCTTTAAAAACAAATTGGTGCCATTATGAATTATGAAATGTATGCAGTTGGAGACACTATATTTTTCAGAATACTGTATTCTAATTCAGTAAACTGCTTCAAGTGCCATGAAAAGGTTATGATATTAAAAGAAATTACCTTTACTAATATAATTCAATGTTAACTTAATTAACCACAAAGTTATGTAATTCCTGACAATTTTACTATAATTTGTGTTAATACCATATATAACTTTTGTGTTGCAAATGACTTGAAATTTGAATTCCTGTGTAGGCATTTCAGTATAATTGAATAGAGAGAGTTTTGTCTCATTGTGAAAAACTCTTGTTGTACTGATTATAAGACCAATGTCTTAAGTATGAAACTTTTTCTTCGTTTTTATATTCTAAGCTGATTTTTGCTTATTTTGTGTGTATAGTTTTCCGTATAATTCAGAAAGCTGGTTTTATTTTATGTTACAGCGTTACTTTGGCCATTTCTAATATGTTCTCATAGGATTGTTGGTGTAGTGCTTCAGAAGTAATTTTAAAATCGTATGGTAGGAAATAAAGGTTAAAGGTTGCCGGTGTTTCAGTTCCGATATCCATCTGAGATGCTCCTCAGAATGTCAGCCAGGGCAAACCCCAACCCCCCACTGTGGTGCCCATCCACAGCAGTAACCTTCCCAGTAAACAGCTTAAACTCTCGGTCCTTAGCGGGAACCGATCTGTCGACCTCGCGAATGCGAGGCCAGTGCGTTACTACTGTACTAGCCAGGATATTTGAGAAAGGCACTTCAATCCTTTGGATATTTAAGGCAAATATTTGTAAATTAGAAGCCTCTTAATAGCTGTAGAAAATATATATATGGCACATAAGAACAACTGTTAATAAACAATTATACACCAGAGAGATAATATTTTTACAGGAAAAACACTAGACAACCAGCAGATCTCTATATATCTGGGGCAGTTTTAGTACATCTGAAGGCATATAGCAAAAATGATCATATAGAATCTGAATTTCAGATCAAAACTTAGCACGAGGGTCTGCCCCTCTCTTTTTTTCTTTTACTTTATTTAATTTTCGTGCTTTTCCCTCCAATTCCCTTATATCCTTAATCCCCTCCCTTTTTTCCCCTCCTATCCTATCCCATACAAAAAAAAAAAAAAAGGCATATAGGCAACTTTGAAAATGTATATTTACAGGACTAGATAACTGTAAAAGATTTTGTTCTCAAGCTCATATTTTTTGGCAAAAGGAACTTGTGTTACTGATATTTTTACAGATATCTTTAAAAATATACCAATGTTGCTATAAACTGGATAGATGATTTTTCTTAATTTAGCATTTATTGTCATCTTGTAAAAATATCCAGTAATACTTTGTCTTATATCGCTTCAACTTTAAGGAGCTGTTTTTTTAATAATGATAATAAGAAGAAAAGACATTCAGACAACATTAATTTTTCCAACTTAACATCAGTCAACAAAAAATATGAAAAACCCTCATAAATATAAAATCACCTTAGAAAAACGGTGACTTTTCAAACATTTATATATACTGTAAATATCTTTTCCTGGGGGGTAACCACTGAACAAATAACAGATATTTAACCTCTTAACTCTACTGCAGTGTGCCTAAAGATGTGCCACAGCCATGGCATGTAAATTTGTTAACAAAGTGCTAAAACCTTTAGCTAAAAATTTTGAAAACTAGACACTTATTTATTTCAAAGAAAAACATAACATGTATTAAACATATAAATACATAAACTGAGATGGCATCGTATATACAAGGGATCCTCGGCCTACATCAGAATTCTGTTCCTGAAATGTGATGTAACTCGAATTTCAGTGCAAGTCGGAACACTTATATAAACACCTATTCTGATGCAGTAGTAAAGTTTCTCTCTTTTCCATGCATTTCACTATTTCTAATTTCATTTCCATGGTGATGGCTTTCCTTTTCTTCTAAGCATTGCCACCAGAAGAATTTGCTTTATGCATGGGAGACATAATACAGACTAAAAATTATAAAAAAAAGAAGTAAAATATTATATGAGAGATGTGTTGTAACCACGAAACATTGTAACTCGAGATCATTGTAAGCCGAGAACCCTCTGTATCTGTATTTAGCTAAAAAATTGGAAGATAAATACAGCACTGTATATTTAACTTTTGGCAAATCCATCAAAGTCGCTAATACCTTGAGCTGAGAAAAGCGAAAAGTAGCCAACCTTACGGCCATATTTTCACCTTTACATTAATCACATTGATATCCCCCAGCAGGCAAAGTATTTTGGTTTTTCTTTACATTTGTATCAATTGAAATGTATTAATTTATTAAAAAGGCAGTAAAAATTTTGGACTATCAAACAACTTGATGTATTAGGAACATTTTGGGTTTCTTTAGGTGGTTTAGTGGCTAAGTTTTTGTAAATGATTATTTTTCAAGTTAACAACATAAGGCAAGGTATTACTTTATATGTTTGATATTAAACCCCCTTTTTTACTAGAAATCATTGCAGTGATTTTGACATCAGATTCATTTACAGTTGTGTTATTGTATTACAACTTAAAATTTGCTTAAATAGCAGGGACAGGCTTATTGCAGTTAGACAGACTTACTTTAGTTGTCATCTTAACTAAGTACCTTCATCTTTTTAGGGAAAGGAAAGCTTATGGTTAATGACACTGATTCTTCTGAATGGTATATTGGATATTGCATCATAAACATCTCATTTCGCTTCTTTATAACTTTTCCTTTATATATATTCCTTACTGAAAGTGTATGAAGGACTCTTCTATATACAGATGCCAACCATTACGAATTTGTTGGAATCGAAAGTTTTTTAACCATCCCTATATTGTATTACAATTGCCTTAACCTATTTTACAATTTTTGATGAGCAGCTTGAACAAAATCAAATAATCATCGTGTTAATTTGAAGCAACAAACCTTCATATGAGATTGTAGTTTGTTGCATAAACTTCAGATGCTGCCACCGCAGGTACTACATGCTGTGAGCCTACATAGTGAACTGAGGCTAATATTGATTGCTTTTCTGGCATTGCTACCAACTGGTGATTCTGTCAGCATTCATATAAAATGAAGGATTGTGCTACCATCTCGCAACATGAGCGTGAAAGATTTTTTTGTTAATTATTGCCTGGCTGTTATACGTCATGATAGAATGAGCCTTCAGAAATTTATCTGAAATTCTGGTTTTGCCAGTTCAAAATTCAAAACCACGTACAGCTGTTCAGAAACTGAATTGGCTGCTAAAAGGCCATCTATTGCACATTAAAATGCTATTGGAAATATAGAATGCAAAGTATTGCCTTTTCGTATGATAGGAATGTGTCTTATTCACTAAAGTAGTGGTAACAGTGAGTGCATTTTTAGCCAGCTAAGAATGACTGATTTCATACCAAATTTGCCAGAAAAGTTATCTCCTCTATGATGGTATTTAATGTTTTAGTGAATTCAGAAAGAACATCTTGCCATGAACAGATAAGAAACAAAAAGTACAACAATCACCTTAATAGACAAAAATGAAAGGTAAATTACATGTGATAAATATCCATCCAAATACCAAAGCCATATTCCCCCTTATGAGAGGGGTGGCTGAGTCAAAGAAAATACTTTGAATTTTTGTGGGAAGTAAACACAGAGGAAGGGATTCCCAGTCCCCATGCCCCACCCCACTTAGTCGACTTTTATGATACAGGGGAACATGGAGGAAGTATTTTAACCCTCCACCCTCAGGGGGAATGTGATAAATAGGAAAAACTAAAAAAAACATGACAAAGCATTGTGTTCTTGGTCATTCCTATTTTTTGTTTTGTATTACTTTTTTGTTCTTGTTTTTGATTCCCAAAACAATGGTAGTAAGGTTGGCATCTGTATACATTGGAATGATCGATATATTAGTGGTATAGTAAAGGACAGACTTTTAGATTAAGCATCAGCTTTACAAAGTCTAAATGTAATAAGGACATACAAAGAGCAATTTGTTTTAGGATGATTTCAAGAATGCAGTTGCAATAAATCTGTTACAGCATATAATTTTGACAGGATAGAGAAGCTGAATATAACACGTAATATACATGCACATCACAGGGTGTGTTAGAATGGCATTTTGCCTTACCCAGATTCAACCTTGTTGTGTCCACTCCCATTTGAATCGAGATTGTTAGTGATACATTAAATGGTAGAAAAATAAATATTTATTTCGAGTTTGTTATAATTTAGTATCTTTTATCATTTATTCCTTGTATGATATGCGGGCATATCATTGAAATGCTTGCATACATAATTGAAATTTTGTTCTATTAAATATTTTTAGTACATGGACATTCTTATATAAATTAGCTGTCTATCTATCTTCATACTCAGGTGGATAACCCCTTCTAAGGAGGGTAGACGTGTTAAAGCAGATGCACAGTGCTAGTGTTGTGGTTGAAGATTTCCTTTCAGAATCCCTTCATATACTTTGAATCTTCGTGGGAGGAGGATACGGAGAGGTTTCTCAAATCAATTGATCCACCCCATTTAGTCTTTTGTTTATGTTACACTGAGGAACATGAGGGCAGAATTCCAGAATTTGTGACCCCCTAGGAGAGACAGAGAAAATGCAGAATAAAAGAGAGAGAGAGAGAGAACTATGGGAGCCAGAGGAAGCTGGATTCTTCACCAGAATAGAACCCATCCACTACACAATATTAATTAGCAGATGTATATAATATGATGATTAGATACATAAAAGACGTTTTCAAGTCTCTATTCAATCTGAATATTTGGGTCTGGTCTTTTGCTATTTAATTGCCCTGTAATAGAGTTTGCATGTTTTTTAGTTATTTCCTCAATCTAATTAATTTGTTGGCCTTGTTTTTACATCATTTAGATATATTTGATACCTATTTTACTCTTAATTTTTCCTGTAAATTTATTTTAAATATTACTATAATACTCCACTATGTCCAGCACTCCTCATGGGCATATAGCATCTGTCTGCAGTGTATGAATGATTTAGGTTTAAGTCTTGTACTTGTTATATCAGAGTCAGTGGTATTAAAGTTGCTTTCCAGTAAGTGTTTGAGTCTTGGCATTCTTTGCATTTTATCGTTGTCTTTTGTTAAAATTCCCTCTTGTATCTGATAAGTTTTGTCTACATGTGATGGTTCTTTTGGTTAGGATATATAGAGAGAAAGAGTTAATGATTTTTCTGTGTCCCAGATCGGAAAGGAATATTTTCTTATTATCAAACTATCCCACTATGCAAGTACCTCATGATGTGGTTGTTCTGAATATATTCCAGCACAGGCTTTACGAGCTTGAAAAATAATATACGAGACCCTCAAAAAGTTGTTACATCTCAGTGTGTTAATTTGTTGAGAAACTTTTTCTGCGGCAGATAAGCAGAGTAACGTTATCTGTAATCAAAGAATTTAGACACCTTCCTTCAATGTGTCTATCCTATCTTCACCTCTTATAGTGGTTCCTAGCATGCAAATATATAAAAATGGAGTGATTATATGATTCTGCTCCCCTATCTATTTAGTCACTCCCTACGACATGTAAGGCATATGAGGATGAAATTTTTTCTCCCACTCACCAGGTATATCCCCTTTAGTCCTATGATATGTAATTGATATGAGAATAGAATTCTTTCTTCCTCATCACCTGACATATCCCGTTGATTCACTTCTTATGAAACAGCAAAATGCATGAAAAAACATATACAGTACTTGTTCATTGCAGTTCTTCATTATAAATACAGCTCCCTACAAGTCTGTTAACGTTTGATATTCTCATAATTTTAACCCTCTTTGTTGACACTTATATAGTCATGAATTTAATGGGTCACTTGTGATTGGTTGATTTTCATTGTTCATGTTACTCTAGGTTTTTTATGTTTTGTCATGGTCTTTCTTTTTTTTGAGTCTTGTATTCTTACATTGCTTTCTTTACTTTCATGGAATGTAAACTGTATCATTGTTTGATTTCTCTAAGGAATATTTTTATACAGTTTCTAGAGTAGCATTTTATATCATAAAATGTGAATAAAAATTTGGATAGTGTTACAGCATCAATGTACAATATATTCATTTTAGTATTTTGTTCAGTTTTCTATTGGTTAATTTTTCCTGTTGACTTGAATTTGGCCATAAATTTGCCACTTTTTATATCTCGGTATGCTTCAGGAAACCTTATGGATCGTCTGTGCAGCACTTTAAAATATAATATTCATAAAAATAATATTGATAAAACATTTTTACTTAATAAGTTATACAACTAATTAGTGTCTGAAGACACTGTAAACTCGTTCCATATATAGCATGCCATCCTTCTAACATATTAACTTCTTAAGTATTGGATACAGTGTCTATATAGGGCTAGAGAGCAGAGTCATTTGTACACAAAGTTGGTATGAGGGTTATCGTTCTTTCCTAAATAATATATATTGACTTTCATCCAGTAATATTCTTTGATTTGCAGTGTGTGTGTGTGATGTAAAACGTATTTTTCACATGAATCATATCAAGATGTTAAGTGAATTCAATTAATATCTCCAATGATGTATGTTGTTATATTATTATATCTGAAGAAGTTCTGGACAGTTAAATGAGTCTATTCCTCTTTGTGAAAATAAAATTTTTGGTATACTAGCACAGCATCAAGCCAATTCTGTTTACATACAAACCATAGCTATCTAAGATTTTGCTTCCTCATGTACTGGAGGCTGGAAACAATCTTGAGATCTGGTTTGCATAATAAAAAGAAATCCCATTTGAAGTTGGGATTAACTGATCTGGAATTTCTTTATATATAAGTTATTTTAGTGCAGATACATCATTACACATTTAGGTAGTCTTTATAAAGGTCATAGGTAAATAAAAAAAAGCTGCATGATAGAATTCTACGAGGATCAAGTCGACATCCGTTGATTTTCGTTGTCTCTCTTCCCCCCCTCTAGCATTCCTATATCAAATGGCACCGATTACTAAGCTCATCGATAAATTTGTGCCCATTCTCCATGCCCAACAGGAATACATGAGTGGAGGTAGGGAATACATTGTTCAGGGCTTAGTGGTCAAAACACTTAAAACTACAGAGTGAGCCACCTCAAGAACCGTGTCCTGCCTTGTCATTTATCATTTAATGTACATAAATATGCTGCTAATTTATACCCTTAGAGGGAGGATGACCATATTGCATTCATGAACTTTAACTATAATTCTTTATTTAATTTATGCTTCTTCTCTTCCTCCTGTTTCATTACCACCAGCTAGTACTAGCTTCACTCTTTAGCATTTATCTTGGCCCACACAGAACGTTTGTCAGCTGATTCTTATTGTCACTGCAACCTCAAATGACACTTTGAGTTTGTCCATGCTGTGTGCTTGATGTAGTCTTAATTACCCATTTGTGTTTATGGGAAAGAGCCATATGCTCGTGACTCTTTGTCTCTTGGTCAGTGTTACTGCACAATGAAACTTGTAATATCTTTTCTTAAGACTAAAAATATTATTAGGCTGTCACGCATGCATGAAACTGTAACAAGGAGTTAGAGCATCTGGTGTATGTTATGAATTAATTGACAGACAATCTTTGTGAACTGGAATAGAAGGAAAACAAACTTATGTATTAGTTTTCTACGAGAGATCTATGGAAGCCACGTTCAGAGCTGGCTCTGTCTCTAGTGCTTCATTTGACCATCTTAAGAAAGTCCAGGTACATTAGTGTTCGTCTTCCCGTGTTCATTATGAACAACGAGCTATTTAGGTGGTTAGAGCTTCTGAATAATTATTATTATTCATATCTTTTTCACTCTTGAGGACTACATTCAGGCTAGAATGTCAGAAATAAATTCAATCCTAATTTATTGCCTGCTGATTTGTAAATTTTTAATCTTTCTTTTTAAGTGCCTTGTGTCAGGCTGTAGCTTGAATGTAGTCTACTTATGTGTAACTGAAATAAAATTCATTCTTTTTTACCTTCCACTTTACTTTCTGCTCTTAATTAGTTATTTTTTAGGCTCACAATCATATTATAGGTGCGGGGTATGTGTTGAGTCGGGAAGCATTGCGAAGGTTTGTGGAAGAAGCCATACCCAACAAGAAAAAGTGCCGTCAGGATCATTCTGGATCTGAGGATGTTGAAATTGGTAAGGATAATGACTTTAGATTCTACCATTGTGAATAATATTGTTTAAAAGAATTAAATTTATAATTAATTTATAGATTTTCACAGTTATATTACATGGTTTTTCTCAAGAAGTGGCTGTATGTCTTGCATTAAGTATAATATTACTTATTCTCTGTAGTATGTTGCGTAAATTGATATAATTTGCTGAGACTCAGTAATTAGTTTTTGTTAAAAGTATGCGAATTCTCCTTTCATGTATACCTTTTGTGCACATTGAATATTGTTTATATCTATTATTCAATTATTACCATTTATAAGAGTGTGGCAGGCACAACATCAAAGAATAGCCCCAACGTATTCCCTGCGTGTCGTAAGAGGCGACTAAAAGTGGATGGGGCAAGGGGACTGGGAATCCCCCCCTTGTATTAACCTCCTGCGAGACGTCAAAGAAGAAGGGGAGTAGAGGGGAGAAGAACTTCTCCCCAAACTGTAGTTTTGGGGTGTCTAAATGTGCGTGGTTGTAGTACGATAGAGAGCAGAAAATGTGAGATTGGATATACAGTATATTTGGTAGAAGGAGGGATGTATTGGCATTGTGTGAGACGAAGATGAAAGGAAAAGGAGAAGTGGCATTTGGTGATGTGACAGGTAGGGTGTCTGGGGTTGAAAGGTGGAGAGCGAGAGAAGGTGTGGCATTATTGCTGAGTGAATGGATGGTAAATAAGGTAGTGGAATGGAAAGAAGTATCATCTAGGATGATGTGGGTGAGGGCTAGGAGGGGTAGGGAATGTTGGGCTTTTGTTAGTGCGTATGGGCCAGGATGTGAGAGAAGTGAGGAAGAGCGGGATGAATTCTGGAATGAGTCAAGTAGGTGTGTGGATGGTCTGAGTAGAAGGAACTATGTAGTTGTGTTGGGTGACTTGAATGCCAGAGTGGGTGATGGAGAGGTAGAAGGTGTTGTAGGAAAGTATGGGGTACCAGGTGGGAATGAGAGTGGCGAGAGACTGTTAGATATATGTGTGGAGCAAGAGTTGGTGATAGGTAATAGTTTACTCAAGAAGACGTTAATAAATAAGTATACATGGATGAGAATGGCAAATGGAAGAGTGAAAGAAAGAGCATTGATGGATTATGTGTTGTTAGCAAAGAGTATGATTGGTAGAGTGGAAGATGTGCATACATTTAAGGGTGTGGCTGCTGGGATGTCTGATCATATTTTGGTTGAAGCAAGAGTGGTAGTAGCAAAAGAGTGAGGAAATAGAGTGGGGGGATGTAGAAGGGAATTGGTGAAGGTGGAAGAGTTGAAAAAGCCAGAGAAGAGACAGCAATATTAGGACAGGTTGAAAGTGGAATATGACAGGGTGAAAGAAAGAGAAGTTGGGAAGTTAGAGGAGGAATGGGGGTTGATGAAAGAATGTGTTGTGGGACATGCAAGTGATGTGTGTGGAAAGAGGTTTGTTGGAGGTGTCATGAGGAGGGGCAGCGAGTGGTGCAGTGAAGGGGTGAAAATGAAGGTGGAAGAGAAAAAGAGGGCTTTTGAGAAATGGCTACAGTGTAACAGTAATGAGAAGTATGAAAGATATAGGGAGAAAAATGTGGAAACCAAGCAGAAGGTAGAGGAAGAGAAGAGGTTGGCAAATGTTAGGTGGGGACAGGATTTTAGTAGGTCATATGAGGAGAATAAAAAGAAGTTTTGGAAAGATGTGAAGAGAGTAAGGAAGGGTGGATCGAGGATGGAAGGGACAGTGAAAGATGTGAATGGACAGATGTTAAGAGGGAACGATACTAGGAAAAGATGGGCAGAATATTTTGAGTGCTTGCTGAATGTTGAGGAAGATAGAGAGGCAGCTATAGTGGGAGTGGGGGGTTTTCAAGTGCCAGTAATGGGAGATGAATATGAGAGAGAGATTACAAGAGAGGAGGTGAAAAGGGCATTGTATGAAGCAAAAGCTGGTAAAGCACCTGGAATGGATGGTGTGAGAGCGGAGATGTTGAAAGAAGGGGGGTGTGACTGCATTGGAATGGTTAGTGAGAGTGTTTATTATATGCTTTATGTTGTCAATGGTGCCAGTGGAATGGGTGATTGCTTGTATAGTGCCCCTATACAAAGGTAAGGGAGATGTGTATGAATGCAGTAATTTTAGGGGTATAAGTTTGTTGAGTGTGGTAGGAAAAGTGTATGGTAGGATGCTGATTAATAGGATTAGGGATAAGACAGAAAATGTGATCGCGGAAGTGCAGAGTGGTTTTAGGAGAGGTAGAGGTTGTACAGATCAGATTTTTATAGTTAGGCAGTTACGTGAGAAATATTTAGCAAAGGGTAAGGATGTGTATTTTGCATTTTTGGATCTGGAGAAAGCGTATGATAGAGTTGATAGAGAGGCAATGTGGAATGTTTTGAAGTTATATGGAATTAATGGTAAACTGTTGCAAGCAGTGAAGAGTTTGTATGTGAGTAAGTGGTTTCCAGTGAGTGTGGGACTGAGACAGGGATGTGTAATATTACCATGGCTGTTCAATTTGTATATTGATGGAGTCTGAAGAGACGTGAATGAGCAAGTGCGTGGTCGGGGTTTGAGAATGGTAGATGGGGATGATAATGAGTGGGAGCTGCATTTGTTGCTGTTTGCAGATGATACTGTGGTGGTGGCAGATTCAGAGGAGATGCAGATGTGTGTCACAGAGTGAATGAAGGATGTAAAGTGTTGGGTGTGTTGCAGGGAGTGATGAAGAATAGAGAGTTGGAAATGCATGTTAAGAAAGTTTTGTATGAGAAAGTGGTTGTGCCAACCGTGATGTATGGATCAGAGTTATGGGGTATGAAAGTAATTGAGAGACGGAAACTAAATTTGTTTGAGATGAAATGCCTGAGGAGTATGATTGGTGTATCTCAGTTGGATAGGGTTAGGAAGGAAGTGGTGAGAGCAAGAATGGGTGTGAGGAGAGAATTTGCAGCCAGAGTAGATATGAATATTCTGAGATGGTTTGGCCATGTGGAAAGGATGGATGATGAAAGGCTGCTGAAAAAGGTGATGAATACGAGAGTTGATGGGTTAAATGCTAGAGGGAGGCCTAGGTTTGGGTGGATGGATGGAGTAAGGAGAGCCCTGAATGATAGGAGGATGGATGTGAGGGAAGCAAGTGAGCGTGCTAGGAATAGGAATAAGTGGCGAGCGATTGTGACGCAGATCTGATGGGCATCTGCTGTTACCACGGGGCTGCATCTTACAGAGGTAGCCCTGTGGTAGGGGCAGTAGGGGAGTTGGTATTTGTGAAGCGATGCAGGTTGTGGAAGAGCCAGGAGGATGGGCTGCGGCACTCCAG